>JAPXFQ010002074.1:1065000-1186796 GCA_028564705.1 Apricaphanius iberus
CTGATTCGTGGCCTCCCCTCCCTCCTTGTCTCACTTCCTTACTTAGCATTTCAAAATTCCCTTTCTTTGCAGTGCTCCAGGGAAAAGCGGTAAGAGGACCTCCTTTATGAGGCCTATCAGTCCCGGAGATGGATATGTTTGCTTATTGGACAGTAAAAGGCCAGTCTTAAGGTGACAACTGGCCATGGTTATTCAGGCTTTTATTCATGCATATTTAGAAGATGGTAATGAGGTTTTTTTGCATTGTTGCATGAGAATGGTGGGTCCCTGGTGGCGATGACGGGAGAGTGTGACTGGTCGAGTGTCCTGGGCATGTGTGTATCTGTGTGCATGTATGTTGGCACCTAGCATGCCTGATCTATTCACTGACTAGACTGGATATTTTTTCCTTGACTGTAATCCTCCATCCACTCGTACACAAGCCCACCCAGTGGAATCAATGGCACACCGCCTCTTCGTCCACCTGCCAGTCAGCAAGTGCCTAACAGCTTTTTCCTGTTGCCCAGAGATCGGCTTTGTGTACCTTCACTATTACAGTTAAATAGCCTCTTGTATTATTGATGACTTTATATGCCGTTATAATATTTTCAGTGCAAATGAAACAAAAAGTCATCTTGATTTGATATTCAAAAAGATTAAGCCAATGCATTTATTTAGATTACTTATTTGATACCAACCGTGATAAGTACAATACATTTTTTTTAAAGCATATATAAAATTGTAAGGGTGACAAATGGAAAATCAGTTTCAGTTGCATCTCTTCTAATTAGAATACATGACTAAAATAATAAAAATCTAACGCATATTAAATAGGTTTATTAGACACAGAGTACCAAAATCTAAGTATTTATTTGTAATAATTCCAGTATTTAAGTTTATAGCTATTGGGAAAAAAAACTCTAAATATATTTTCCTATGAAGTTATAAAATATAAGATAGACTACAAAATAAGTTTGAGTACAGAAATGTTATGGTACGGCCTTATACAGTCAATGAGAATATTGCTGATTCTTCTTTTTTTCTCGAAATTTGGGGTAAGGGACACAAGACCGTCACTGATGAATAAAAGTGTTCAGAGTCCTGTACTGAAGTATATTTTGGAAAGTTGAGTGGAAGAAAACATTTTGTTTGACAGAGGTTAATGAAGTCATTTTATATTGTTTTTTTCCCATCATACTGACCACTCCAAGTGCTTTACACTAGAGCAACATTTACCCAATTGTACTCACAAACATACATTCATACACTAAAAAAAACGGTCTGTAGATAATTTTGGATGACATTCCTTGTTGAGGGGCGCATGGGCATATGATAGGAAAAATCTAGAAGCGTAACTAAAACTTTTGGATTGGAGTACAACTACTCTTCCCACTGAGCCAGTCATATTAAGACACAAAAGCCATTGAATAGTTGAGGGGAAATTCACTCCTGAACCAGAGAAAAACATTAGAAATTAATCTTGGCTAATGAGAAGAAAGGACTGGAATCGTGCTCAGTGGTCGAATGTCTGATAAAGATGACAAGATGTTTTATCTAAGTATTGGAAAAGAAGGTTAAGATGAAAAAAAAGGTGTAACTGAAAATGCTGCACAAGCAAAAGGAATACCCATACTTTTAAGAGGGTTGTAAAGCAAATAGTTTGGGGCGATACAAAATGAATTTTGGTTGGAGTCAGTTCTTCAGGAATCATTCTCAATTCCTTTTACTATGCCACAACTGAACAAGAGTCAGTCAGAGGCATATTACTGTTAAATCTTGGATTTCATTCAAAAATCAAGGTTTAGAGGTTGGAGGAAGAGTCAGTGATGATTTGGCGAACTGTGTCATCTCCATTGTATTTTATGATGCCCAAAGTTAGTGCAGCTACTTACATGGTAATTTTTGAGCCCTTCATGATTACCTTTATTGATGGGCTTTAAGGGAGATGCTGTTTTCATTTTCCAGCAGGACTTGACATCTGTCAAAATTGGCAAAAGTACAAATATATGGTTTATTTGCCATCGTATCAATGAGCTAATTGGCCAGTAAACTCACTTGACATAAACCCTGTAAGGGATCTATGCAGTATTATCAAGAGGAGGACAAGAAAAAAGGACAGTCGCAACAATGTGGATGAGCTGAAGGCTACGGTGAAAGCAATGTATGATTCCCTAACGTCAGAGGAACAGGCTGATCACCTCCATACCACCCAGCATGGCTAAAGTAATTAAAGCAAAATGACAGAATATTGACTGCCTATACAACATAGTACATTAACAAACCTTGACAGGCACACATTTCTATATTTAAGTCCTTTTTTACTCTGTTCTTGTTTCATATTCTAGTTTAGCTGGAAACCAAAAACAAACACTTGTAACATTGATTTTTGTCATAAATCAAAATATTTTTAGAAGGATTACCTGAAATAAACTTTTCAATTCTATTCAAATGTTCTGAGATGTGCCTCTATATTTTCATCTATTAAAAATGCCTTTTTTGCAGTGTTTGGGGCCACCATGAGAGATTACATATGTAGAAAGACAGGGGAGGTCAAAGATCATTGTCAATTAGCATTTACCCAGATGAGCAATTACCAGTCAACAGTAGGGCTATGAAGATTGCACCATTTTTCATCAGTCTGGCTTTCAACTAACACCGTTCATGTGCTTGTTGAATTCAGCAGAGGGATACTGAGGAGGATGTTGTTGCTGATTAAGGCCGTGTTCCTTGCTTGGATATTAAAAACCCACCACCTGCGCACATCCTTTTCACAATACCCTCTTATTTAGCAACACAGATTTCCATTGAGGACCCCTCTCACTGAGGTTCTGCTCAGCTGTTGTGTTGGCTTGTGTGTCATCGTACAGTTGCAAGTGTGGTTGCACAATGGTAGAGGTTAGCAGGGCCAGCCAACATGGAAAACCCATTCTCGTCTTTCTAACAATGGCCACATGTAGCAGAACTGAATAAACTCTGGTACAGGAATGTCTAGTGGGACGCCTCTAGTCCAGACTATATGTCACTCTGATTTGTATCTCAGTGCTTAATATTAACAAGGTGGCTAACACAGGTGAACCATTACTTAGGTTTATGAACAGTACATCATACACCTGTGCTAAGTCCAGACAGGGTGGAACTGGGATGTCTGTGTTTCTTTGGCAGACGCGTCCCCAGCTAGACCCCAGTTTGACAAACATTTGGCCAGGCATGCTGGACGTCTTGGGGAGTGTGTGGTGGCCTGGACAGGCCTGAGACAGGAAAGAGGACTTCTAAATCAGCCAGCAATCCAAAGGCCCTCTATAAATCCTCCAAATGGGCTCGGGTGTGGGACGTAAAACACACCTGCAAGACTTATGTAAGACTTATTAAACCATAAATTGCAAACACCAGACCCTTGCTAGAGCTGCTTTTTCCTTGAATAAATCTCTGAGTGTGTCCAGCTGGGGAGAAAGAGAGAGTGAACATAAGAGATAAAACAACTGAGGGGGAAAAAGATATATTGTGGGTTGGAGGTAGTGAGAGTGAAGTGGAGGATACTGAAGGTCTGATACAAGATAAATGCCATTTGATGATGGGACATACAATACCGGGCTTTGATTGGACTCAACATTTACTACTTTGCTGTCTTACTAAGTGTGACTCTTAGAATGATGTCCAAGAATTTCATGCACTGTAGACTCCTAATGTGTTAATAATTTTTTACTAAACTAGCTCCAGTCATGGAAGTAAAACTGCAAAAAAAGATATTCGGCACAATTCTAGGCCTTGAGTGGAGTAACTGCTCAATATACAAACTGACATAGACCAATGAGAGCAACACAGGGAATATTTATAGGAAATCAGAGTTCCTGAGCTCCGGAGCCCCCGTGAGTTCCCAACACACCCACGCTCTCCTCCCTGCCTGGTTGTGGGTCCTTGAATTAAACATCAAAGCACACAGGAGTGGAGGGCCCAACTGCCATAAATAACAACGCGCTTGGGGAGGGAAAGGGAGGATGTTCAGATGGGAAGAGAGCAGGTCACCAGCTCGCTCATACACATACTGTCAAAGCAAATTCATTTGTTCACAAAATGGGTGATGTTGTGTGAGGTTATTGATTTCCGCGTGCCATCTGTCTTCCGTGAAGCTTTGGCAAGAAGACTCTGGCATTACCAGCCTCAGGTTGCCTATTTCAGTCTCGGCTGCACATGGAAAAAGAAGTGATGCTTAAATCAGAAATTGGGTTTAAAATGACAAAATTACTTGTTGCTAACAGAGGTTATGGGAGGTTGTTGTTAGGGTTTCTAAGAAAAATAAAATGAATTGCATAGAAATCTGGCTTTCAGTACTTAACCATAGTTATGAATCATTTATTGAATTATTATTTTTTTAAGTTTTGACACAATTTTTTGAGACAGAAGCACCAACAAAATCTCCCTGCAATACATTTAGATCTTGTCCAAATCCCCCCCATCATTTAATGCTAATTGTTCTCCAAAATCGTTGATATATGAATTCTTATGAGCTTGCTAACTGCCATGCTTCAAATGAGTTTGGCTGAAAGTAGAAATAAAAATCTAATAGATTGTATGATTTGTTCTGTATCAGACAAAACTGCGTCCTGAATTTGAACCCAAAGCAAGGGCTTTTGGGATATTCTAACTCCAGTATTAGAAGAGACCAGTATTGGGCTTTAAAGAATGACCTACAGGCAGAGAAAACCTTGGCCGGTGGAGAAAACCTTACTTTCCTCCAGCCATGAAAGAGATTATCGCTGAACTCCAAAAGTCAAAACTAAAACGGTTTAGAATAAGTGAACAAATGCATCTGATCCCAAGGAGGCACCCCCTTCTGGAAATCTATCAATGTGTTTCTGGTATAGAGAGCCAATAGGTCAAAGTTGGTTCTGAAACACTGAATTCCTCCTCAATTTTTCCTCTTCCTTAAATTGAAATTTAATATTAAAATTCAGAATCGTAGGCCTTGAAATACCAGTCTTTAAGCACCTGAGAGAATGCTTAACTTTTTACAAATGTCTAACTTTCATAAGCTTTTTACAATATTCTGAACAGTGATATTCAAATATTCTTCTTTTGAAAAGGTGGATTGCACAGTAGTTTGCTTGATTATCAGTTTTTCCTTCAATTGTCTTTGTGTTTCCTTTTTACGGAAATCATAGAAAATAGACATTATTTAATCAATAATAATATGTATTCTTAATTATGTTAAATACAGTGGCCCAGTGTTTTCATTGTCCATCAAATGATTGCATATATGTTTGATTGAGAAACAACTGGGGGGGGGGTAATTCTGAACTAAAATTAATTTAAAATTTCACAGTGAGACATCACAAACCCAAAAACATAAAAAAAACACAAGAAGATGACAAAGTTATGTAAAAAAAAATAACTCTGAAAGTGCTGATTAACATCTTATTTGTCACCAGCAACTGCATACATGAGTTCAAGCCCACCCTCTGTCTCCTCCTCTCACTAACAAGACTTGAAGTCACAGCGTACCTCCATGTTGAGCTACCAAGTGTGGAGGGCTGGCCTTCAAACATGGAGCCCAGCTGCTGCTGTGTATTTTTGTCAGCCAACTCACACGCGCAGTGGAATCCCTTGGTGTTTGCTCTCATGGAGGGCACATGTTGCTGGGTAAATTTTCACAGCAATGGTAAACAGTGTTTTTATGAGGAAATGTAACTTGGTTGTTATATTTGAAGTCTTTGCTTTGTATACTGCTGCGTTATTAGGACAGATTGAGGATGTTTGCGCCTGGTGTCTGCACTCCGCCCATGTGGGGTACACACACATACACACACAAATACACACATGCTGCATGCAGAGTGACAGGCTTAGTTCTTGCTACGAGTCTTAAATGGCTCTTTTGTTGTTTCTGTACAAAGAAAAAATAATAAAAAAGCAAACATCACAGCCTAAGGAGTGTGTCAGTGTCACATTCGTGTCAGTCTCTGGGTAAATGCAGATGAATGGCAACAGCAGGGGAGAACTGACTGAATTTTGAAGTAAGGAAGAACAATGCCATGAACTATGAAAAATACTCTCCCGACCTTTTTATGATTGAAATCTGCTGCAATTCAGCACAACAACTCAGACAAAAATAACTTTACAAAAACTTTCAACATTGATTTGACAGTCTCAAAAAGCTGTTATTAGTCAGAAAATATGCACAGAACTGCATCAGATTTGAAAGTTCAGCTAATATTTAAATATCAAAGTATGCAAACAGGTTTTTCAATAAAAAAACAAATGTAATATCAGTGTGACATAATTAACAAACATTTATCAACATTTGTATTTCAAAGAAGAAAAATCAAAGAGTTCCTTTATTAGATTGCAAAAATGTAATTCTTCTTTGCTGTAGAGTTTTTTTTCAGTATTGTGCGCTTGATTAAAAAAAGATAGATTCAGATTAGCTTCATGTTGCCTAATAAAATTTTCAGAAAATCATCCCGATATAGCCCTAATAATTCTTGAAAGCACTGACAACAAGGTTAATCAGAGAATGATAGAACTATTGATGATAGAGCCCTATTAATTCTGCCTACATGATCTGTTTTTATGGCACCAACAGTTTTAATCAAAAGGTCAAACATTTTAAGCAGTATTTATTTTACGTTTAATTTCTTTATCAAAGCACTCATACCTTTTAAAACTTAAGTTTTTTCAGTGCTATTCAAATTACAACTACATATTTCAAAAGTAGTTTATTTATGAAAAGTGTGGCTTGCATTTGTGTTTTTAGCCCCTTTGAGACAATTCTTTGTAGGAACACCTTTTTCACCTTAGCCACAGCTCTGGGTCTCATGAGATTTGTTTTGACTAGTTTTCCATATCTGGTAAAGTTGGTCAATTAATTACATTTTAATTGTTTATGATCTGGGTTTTCAACCATCATAAAAATTGCATTTTCAAATTTTTTTTTGCTTCTCTTTCGTGGTTTATGCTCACACTGTTCCGAGGTTTAAATTAAGTGCAGCTCCCATAGCCTTGACCACTTTGATTTGATTCTCCATGAGTCGACACGTGTCAAGCATTGTTGCTAATTTAATGACTTTTTTGCTACTTTTAGTGACTTTTGAGACCCCTTATTTATATTTTATCATTCTACTGTATTTACTTCCATCCATCTTCTCATTAACCCTGACCATCTTCCCTGTCTGTGCCGAGTGAAAAAATTCCCCAGCATAATGCTGGGACAACCAAGTATCACTAGAGCCTACAAAGTATTCCGCAATGTTACTTTTCTGCCACATTTGCATGTTGGACAAAAAGTTTAGCAACCAAAATTAACTCATTATTTTCTGTCGTTAATATCCTTCTCTCTGTCAGTGTTCCATAAAGGTCAGGTTTGTAGAGATCATGGCTAATAGTTGTCATCTCTGCTTCTCTGATCTGTGTTGTCCTTGTTTTTAATAATTCAAAATCCTTCACAACTTTTATCACTGACCTGTTTTTTTTCTTAGTTTTTGCGATGTTCTTTGTTAACAAATGTCTTGCAACCTCTGAGACTTTAATAAAACAACTGTATCTTACTGATATTTTACTAAGAAATTTCATACACTTGCTCGCTATGCACTACTTAGGCCAGTGTTTGTATTTAGAGAAGTTGGGAAGCGTATCAGAGTAAAAAGTGCCAAATACAGATAAACACTAAACCAAATTCAGATTTTTACCTAAAAAAAAAAAATTATTTCAACGAGTTCACAATTACATCATTGTGTTGGAATATCAAAAAAATATTTTTTTACATTATTTTTTTGGGGGGGGTTACTGTCGCTATATTAACTATAGAAAGTAAAGTAATGCATGTAGTCAAAAAGTGAACACCTATTGTATGAAATATGACATAAAATGTTGAGATTTCAGATGACTGGTGCACCGATTTTGTGGTCACTGTAGTTTTCTAAGTTTCAGACTTCCCATATGATAGATTGGATGAATAACATTGTGGAAAGGAGGGGGAATAATGACAATGACAGTCCTCTCACTTTTATTTTTTTCTCGGCCCCAATTACCCACTAATGCGTGATAAAACCAGAAAAATGAACAGTCGCCATTAATGGAGCCTTGTTCAAAGACAAAATCATTCTTTCCTCTCCTCCCATTCTTTGGATAATAATAATCATGTTTCGTCCCAAACACCTGCGCTTCAGTTGCCCTGACCTGCAGCCCAAATGAGAGCAATTAATGACAATTACCCTCCAGGTGTCACAACATAGACATATACTGATAGGGACCTATCTGGATGGAACTCGTGCTTGTCCTCCAAGTAAATATGTGATGATAACAGCTGTAACACAGTGGAGTGGAGAGGGAGACAATTGCCACCTATGCAATCTATTTGTGTTTGCCTCAGCTCAGCACCACATTAACCGGTTCAGACAAACCAGAATGAATAGAATGGATTTCCCTGTGGAACAGAGTGGAGTTGACTGGAGGTGTTGGAATGGAGATGGGGACAGATGGGGTCTGGAAATAGTCTCTGCATTTAACCTTAATGCTTTTCTGTGTCAGCGATCGAAAATAGTTCATTAGGCTAGAAGTATAAAGCTTAAAAGTTAGCTGTTTGGTTTTGATAATAACAATTTAGATGTATTGCTGTAATTTCCAACTTAAGCGATGTAAGGGAACACCTAAAAGTAGACCAGAGAACATTTCTTATAGCAGTATCCCCTAAGCATCAAGGCCAACTATTCAACATGTTTTTAGAAGTGTCCCTACTCTTACCAGTAAATTCACAGGTTGAATTACCTTCCATGCATCCTGTCACATCCAAAAACCTCCTCCAGATGACCCATTTTTTTGAATTAGTTTTGTGGTAAAAATTAAAAGGCTAAATCATGCTGTAATATGGCCCCTGACCACAATCGGGAACCACTGTCATAGTGTAGTTAAATCAATGTTAGAAATAATGTTGATAAAACCCCTATCTTCACCTTATCTGAATTATTTTTGTAACATTTAAGCCCAGCTTAACCGGTCTCTCCTGGTATGTCAATTCATGATAGTTATGTGAAACTATGGATTAAAATGAAGAAAAAAAAAACTTTTGCAAAAAAAAATAAAATCTGTTCTATGTTCAATAACAGATGATTAAGAAGGAATGTTATTTGTAAAAACAAACCAATGATGATGTGAATTCAAAGCAGAGAGTGATTTTAAGTTGATATTTTCCAGATTTTCTTGCACATTTTGCGCATCTTCTAACGATTTATTTTTTATCATCTTTGTAGAATAGCTCAAATTCAATCAAATGGATAGAGGACTGTGAACATAATTTTTAAAGTTTTGGTTTTTGATTTGGGTAAGTACCTCGACTGGGCCATTCTATAACATAAATATGATTTTATCTGAGGCATTCTTTTGTAGCATGTTAAATTTTGTCCTGCTTGAAGGTAATTCTCTGCTGAGGTCTCAGGTCTTTCGGAGAGTTGAACATTTTTTTTTTAGGTTTGCTCCTATAAACTTTGATCAGTTTCTCCTTACCTGCTGAAGAAAAGCATCTTTGCAGCATGATGCGTCACAGTGAGGAGGTGTCAAGGGTGATGAATACTGCGGGCGGCAAGGGGATCTTGAGAAGTTCAGGAGACCAGAGAACAGCATACACGCTAGACCACTTGTGAAGGTAAACTAATGCTAGTCTGCTGTAGTGGGATATAAATATGCTAAAGCCCAGTGTAAAACTATGTAAATACAGATGAATTAAGGTTTAGCTAAATGTATGCTGTGTAATTCTGATGATCTGGTAAAATCATCAAAGCTGGTGTGGTCGTTTAATGGTGGGACGTTGTTCCTGCTTTGACAGAAAATGTTTTTGGCAGAGTGAAGGGAGGATGGTGTTGCCTTCTGAAAAGTTATGATTTATGTGAAGTCTATAGTGCTGACCTGCTGCTCTACATAACCTGTGAATCTCATGGAGAGATTTATGAGAGACCTCTGTGGGAATAACCTGTTGCAACTGTGGATGAATGAATGAATACTTTATTGGCATTGTAACCAGTGATACAGTGAAATTGCCTTTCAGCACACCTTTCCGGAGGAAACATTAGGAATACATCACAGGGGTGGTCAGGTGGTTGTGGGATCACCATAGTAGGCCCTCCCATTATGTAGCCAAGAATGCAGCTATGGACTATGGCAGCTATGAACAGTGCAGCGGTGAAGGAGAATATCAGGGAATGTAGCCAGGACGGTGATCAGGGAAGTGTGTGTATGTGTTGAATCTTCCGTGATTGCATGCATGCATGCGCCTGTCAGTGGTGGGAGAGTCTTTGTGTTGACAATGATGACAATGCAGATGGTGGTCGCAGTTACTCGCAGCGCCGGGCGCGGCAATCGCGAGTCTAATTCTTCAATCCGGCCCCCTGCTCCTTTAAAAATATCTTGACTTTCGCTGTGTTCAAATAAAGCCCTATGGCAATGTGTATGTTAAAATTACAATACAAGTCTTATTTGTAAGTATATTTGAGTTAGTATGATTAACATTCTCCTAGCACCCCAAGGAGGACGTGATAGAAGGCAGCATACTGTCACCTCCTCCCTACGCAAGGCATGTTGATCCCGCTGGGTCTGGTACTGTTCATTTGCTGCTTTTGTTGCAGTCATAAATTATTGGTTTTCTTTGGATAACCTATTCCTCTTACCTAGACAAAAGGGAAAAATAAAGTCATAATGCCATCATTCATTATCAAATCCAGCACAGCAGCGGCTGTAGAAGGCCTCTATTCCCTCCATACCGCTCTAGTCGGTTGCCATAAAGGCCATCTATTAGCTCTAACAACTTCCATGTTTTTCAGTTTGACTGCTTCACCATTATGGTCCCTTACAGTGGAGTAATCAGACTTCAGCTTTTTTTAAGTTTATCTCAGCACTGCTTTGGCATTCTGGTACCCATGAGAAGCCATCAACTCCAACGCCTCCTTTAAAACCTTCTCATTGCTCCATCTAGGTTACACTGAACAAACAAGCTCAGAAATGTCCTGACCTCTGTACTGGACCACACCACTGGTTTTGATGTTGTCATTGTTCTAGAGTAGAATAGAATATAATAGAATAGAATAACCCTTTAATTGTTCCACAAGGGGAAATTTGGTTGTAACAGCAGGAAAAATCAAGAACAGAACACAGAACAGAACCACATTTTTTTTTTTTCAGAAAAAAAATCTTTACATTATGGACATACTTACAAAAACAGAGTACTGTGCAGTTATTACGATTAAAGTACAGATTAAGGAAGAGACCCAAGTGTTAGTTTTTTATCATTAGTAGTGTTTTGGATGCATGTAATAAATAAATAAATACATAAACTTTAATCTTTGCCTCTTCTTTCTGGAGAACCATCTTCCGCATGTTTACTGTGGCCATTACAAAGCTTGTGGCAAAACCACAAATCGGACTTCTATACTGTTTGTCGCAAACACTATTAAACTCTGTGACAAACCTTGAAAATGTTCAATGGGTTTGATTTAGGGATGCACTGATACGATACTAGTATTGGATATCGGGGCTGATACTGTTCTTATGTAGTGAGTGATGCCGGTAACGCGTTGCATAATAGCATGTTACTCCTAATATAACCACTTTTTCAACGACTAACCTAACGAGTTACTATTTCCATACAGATAATCAGATCAAATTTACTTGTTAAAGACACTGTGCATTAATATTTTTTTAATTTTCTTAAGCAAAGAGATATATTTGGTACATGGCAGCAAAAGCATTAGGAAAACAAGCAACAATAGCAGTAAATATGGTTTTGCACACCTTCAACAACACTGGTGCCGTCTTTTTCTGTCGTAATCCGAAACAGCTGATTATCTGCTTTACGGTCACCATGTTTGTTTTGGCCTGACTCACTGGGTGTTTCTCAATGCCTAGGAACTTCGCCTTGATGCCTTGGTCCCACCCCAGTTTCCTAGGAGATACGTCATCAGTGACCACCAAGGCGTGTTCCAAAGTTCATGTGCTACCAAGGAATTTGTCCTCCGTTTGTCTGACGTTTAGCTAACTGACCAAGGATACATGTGAGGTGCCTTGATGCCTTCCCTTGGACAAAAATGTCCCATACATTTCCCATATAGCGCAGTAGGAGCTGGCAGCAGCTACGTCGGGGTTAAATTTCCAGTTTAAGGGATCAGGGGGCCGGATTGAAGTATTAGACTTGCGCCCGGCGCTGCGAGTAACTGCAACAGTAGACAACAATAACTCCGGTGGTCGGTCTACAAAAAATTCCTTCACGTTTTAGACAGCATTGTTAAACAAGCTATAATGTTGCTTACCTGGTCAATAGGAAATGAGCATATCTGCATCAGTTTTCAGTCCGAGTTCGAGCTGTAGCAGCCGCCAATCATCGTAGGCGTAACATATATTTACACAGGCCCGACCTCGATCATATCTTGCTTTAGATTCAAGAGATGCAGCTGATAAAGCCTTCTTCTCTTTTGTGCCACTTTTTGGTGGGCTTTGTGTGGTGCTTGTTCGTTTGCCCGATGCGGAAGAATCCATACCCACAGTTGAAGCGACCGCGTCTGAAGTCCGGGTTTTTTCTCTTCCTTCTTCCTGTTAAATCGAGAACGCGCAAGAAATTGTAGATTGACGTCACATTCGTGTGTAAGCGGCAAAGCGCGGGAAATTCAGCCCCGAATCGCAAACTATTTTGCAGCACAGAGGCTGTTCAAGATAATGGAATTACACATGGATGGGCTCATTTTACTTAGTTTAAAACACTTCATTACCAAATACAATTACAAAACTGAACATGGATATAATTTATTTCAGAAATCCAGCCCCCTGCTCCTTTAAATGTAAGTCAACTAATTGTAGCTATTGGGCTTATATTTAAAATGCTTGTTTTTATTTTTATTATTATTATTATTTAGATCCAAAGCAGTTATATAGGGTTGACTATTTGCTTAGTAGTTGCAGCTTTGGTGGCTACCAGGTTCTATTTCGCTTACACTTTTGATTTAACTGACACATACACAGTTAAAAAATGTAAAACGCTTGTTATACATTTCCAGTTCCATGGCTGAAGGGCCGTTACTAAGCTACTATGCTACTACGACGGGCAGGACGTAAAAACAGAGCACTAAAGCCGGCAGCTGCGGTCACTTGAGGTAAGTCTGTTCCATTTAACCGTTTCCTTTGATCAAGTAAGGAAATGTCCTCGTAAGCAAGGCACCTTTACATTGAGAAACACCCAGTGAGTTCTGTAATCTGTACTTTGAGTCTGACCCCTAGTGGGCAGTGGTACGTGCAGTGAGCAAGTAGGTAGGTCCCCAAGACACATATTGTTGCTTCATAGTTGCTGGTGTAAACGTGAGGTTGAAAAGCAAGTATATTTACTGTTAAAATACACTTCCAATAAAGTGAGTTTTGGCAAAACTTGTTATTGTTTCTATGTTGAGACAGTGGGAAGTGATAATGGCAGCTGCTGAAAGTAACTAATAAAGTAATTTGTAATCTAACTTAGTTACTTTTAAATTAAAATAATCAGTAAAGTAACTAAGTTAGTTTTGGAAGGCGTAATCAGTAGTCAGTAATCATATACGTTTTTCAAAATAACTGTGGCATCAATGAATGTAGTCCTTTTGGTATCAGTTAGCTAGCAGGGACCATGAACCAATACTGAAAATGTGGAAACTACAATACTTTCACAGAACAAGATTTGTTTTACTTGAAATTTTAGTTTCATGGTCATCTTTTATTAATATTTATTTTTTACCATTTGTTGTGACAAGCAGAGAAGAAAATATAACTTGTCTTCCAATTTATTGTTGCATCCCTGATTTAAATACTTTTGCAAAATATTGTAAATTATCTTAGAATATTAGATGTTAATCACTAAATAAAGACAGCAAAACAGCTATCACATTACGAACCTTCTTACTTTTGAACATGTTGCAATCCTGGCCTTTCTATGTGTGATTTCATGAAAGGAATGTCTTCAGTATAATCTTGGACCTATTCCCCTACTTGAAGAGAGATTGCTCAGGTGCAAAAGTCAACTTTAACCCTCCTCCTCCTATGGGTTCCCAACCCTTTCCATCTGAACCTGCATTAGCATAAATGCATTAAAATGTGAATAGGAATTAATTTGGACTTTCCCCTCCATAGGAATTAATGTAAGTTTGTTCTGCCCAAACCCCCCCAAATGGCTCGCGCTCCTGCACAGTCCATAAATATTAATATTAATACAGCATCGCATTTAAAGGTAGCGCTCGACTGAAGCCATATACAGAATATTATTAGAGATCATGATACGTTTCTCATGAGAAGTACAGCTGAGTGAATGCATTGCCTTGCCGTTGTGATCTGTAAAATCCAATCTTCATAGAGCACAAAAAGTTATTTTCAGAGAGACGGAAGATTAGCAGGACCCAATGGCTGCTGTCTAAAGCCATTAGGCAAGTGAAGGTTTTTTTTAGCTCTCTGTTGAGAGAGAAGAGCCCACATCTTCTGTTCTATCAAGATACTGATTCACAGTCACACTACTGTAGCACTATTATCATGCCCGAGTAGATCATCTTTGCAGATAACTATTATCAATATCTCACTGCATCCATCCAGTCTACTCACCCAGATAATACAAACCACAGAAGTTTCTAAATCACTGCTTTCACCCTCTTTCTTTGGCTGATTCTTCTTTGTCATTTTTCTCTGTGTGAAATGTGTGGTTGTATTAAACTTCTTCATAATAGTAAGGTTACTGAAAAGCTTTGGCCCAAACCTGGGCACATCTAAAGCCCTACTGCATAATCTATGAAAAGGGCAATCAGTTAATATATTTTTTTGCAATATGATGCTTTTTAAAAGCATATTTCAGACTTGTTTGCTCTTTTCTTTTGCATTTGCTTTGTCTCACTGGTTTTTGCATCAGTTTTTGAATTCTATACTTTCACTGTTTTGGTCCTAACTCTGTTGAGTTGTCAAAAGCAAAGGGATAACAGAGGTAGGTGGGGGTCTTGCATCAAAATATTCAGCAGGCCCTTTCCTTTCCTGTGTCTCCCTGCTTGAGCGTAGCTAATCCTGACAGGTTACAGAGGGCAAGGTGAGACATGTTAGCGCAGAGCTCTGTGAAGGTGGGAAGATGGAGCTGGCTTCAAAGTCCCAGTGAGTGGGGGAAAGCTGGTAAACAATATCCCCTTTAGTCTCTGCTCCTCAGTCTTTACTCTTCTCACATTGAGTCAAAACAATCTAACTCTCTTTTCAAGGAAATTGAAGTGTGAGGCTGGAAGAGGGTGTGTTAGAAAAAATAATTTATAAACCTCACTACTCAGCTAATTTGTATACATCTGATCTAAGGCTATTTTGTCATTACCACACTGAAAGTTGACAAATCTAAGTACTTTTATTTTCATTGTATGGTTTCAAACAAGGTAGGGCTCTATGGAGAAATTGAGCAGTCAGCATCGTACTTGCAGTTGATACAGTGGCATATAAATGTATCAAACTTTTTCCATATGTCATTTTAAATTAAGTTCTTCAATAGGATGTTTTGGGATTTTGTTTGAAAGTAGGCTATAATCTAAACTGGGAGGAAATAGTACATCTGTGACATACCTGTCCAGGGTCTACCCTGCCTCTTGCCTGTTGAACGCTGGATATAGGCACCAGCCCCCCAGCAAAATGTAGATGAAAATAAAAATCTGAAGTTTAATTTATTTTAACTCCCCTTTAGCAGATTAATGTTTAATCGAACCCCCATTTGCAGCAATTACAGCTATATGTCATCAGAGGAATATCTTACACATCTTTACACATCTGGAGACTAGCACTTTTGCCATCATTCTTTGCATAACAACTACTTATATGACTTATAAAGGCAAACAGTTGCTGGTTTTATGTAGAAGCATCAGAGTAAGAGTAAGGCACAGCATTTGATGCATTGTTTGTATTTTACTTCAGCTTTTTGTTTCTTTTTGTTTAGGCCTATCATGTAAAACTTTAACTTTTATATTCGCAAGATAATAAAATGCAAAAAGCTTCAAAGAGCATGAAGACTTTTGGAAAGTTCAGGAAACAGGATTTACACAATTATCTTACATGTGTAGACCAGACTTTTGACACTTTTTCTTTTATATTTTTTCCAATAAAAGGCTACTGGAAAGAGAATCACAAAAACTTTTAAATCATTCATATGATGTTACCGAAGTAGCCATATGCAGTATGTTTTGATAGAGAGAACAGTCTTATTATCCTTCACTTGACAATTAGACAGGCCAGATTTTTGTCGCTCCTGATGATGAAAAGCACATATCGGGCTACTTTTATCCCTCGACCAATAGCCTGTATTGTGAAGGCTTACATGCAAGATCTGCAAGCTGGGGTTATATTTGCACATCAGGTCATTCCTGTAGTGGGCTGGTTCCAGGTCGGCCCACTCCCCTCTGAGAGCCCCCTCATCAAGTCCGCCTTTTCCTCTGCCACCCTTTTCTTCACATTCCCCATAAACTCTCATAATTGCCACATTAAACTTGAGTTTATTATTTTTCTCCAGGTGCAGGTGTGCAGATGATATGAGCCCAGGTTGCATTTACATACAAATTGAAGGTTTTTATTAATCAGGCAGGCAGCAGGAATCAAACGGCAACACTCCATCAGGCCTTTAAATACATTTGGTGACATTTTTACCCGGCATTAGCATGATAGGGCAAGCGGAGTATAATGTACCAATGATTGCTTTTCCATCGAAAGCACAAACGGTTTCATTTTTCCTGTCATCTCAAATAAGTGTTAAAGAGGGTTTGGAGGCTATTGTGCGAGTGCCGTATGCTGGGGACCTGGGACCGCTGATGGCCATATTAAATAACCATTAGCGCCTGAGCTTAGATCATTGTGGCATCCGCCTCCTCTGAATTTATCCTGTGATTTCAAATGAAGGCAAGCTGTGCCAGCTTTCATAAAGTGCTCAAGCCCTCTCCATTTTTCCTCAAACTAAATGCATTACAACGGTAATTTTGTGACTGTTAAGATAACTAGCGTTAACAAGCACTTAATTAAAATGTACAATAAATAGCCGTCTGCAGCCTTATCTCCCCTCCAGAGCGACGCTGGTAGGAGGCTCCAATGCTCAGGCCGGCTGTTCCCCAGCTCGTTTGCAGATTAATTGCTTTTCTGTCTGGCGAAGCCTTCCTCTTCTGCAGCCAGATCGTAAATAGCCTGATAGGGAGTTTATCAATCAGGGCTTTCTACCTCACTGATCTCCCCCACACAGTCTTGTCAGTCTTACTGACTGTCTGTTTGTACATCTTTCACTATCAAACAGACTCCATAAATAAACTTCCAAAAGCTTCTGTTGTGCTAAATCCCTATTTGGCAAAAGGCGAGCGTTTTCTGTATCGCTGCAGTGTTTCAATGTTTCACTTTTTCCTTTATTTTTATTCAAGCAAATTAGTGATTAAGAGTAAATAATTTACTTTGTGGTCATGAAATCCTTTGAGCGACTGGTGCTGTCCCACCTGAAGGAAATCACGGATCCCCTGCTAGACCCCCTGCAGTTCGCCTATAGAGCAAACAGGTCAGTGGATGACGCAGTCAACATGGCTCTCCACTACATCCTGCACCACCTAGACTCTGCAGGTACCTACGCTCGGGTCCTGTTTGTGGACTTCAGCTCTGCATTTAACACCATCGTCGCAGAGCTCCTCCACCAAAACCTGTCCCAGCTCACCGTGCCTCCCTCCACCTGTCAGTGGATTACCAGTTTCCTGACTGACAGGAGGCAGCAGTTGAAACTGGGTAACTTCATATCCAGCACCCGGTCCCTCAGCATCGGCGCCCCCCAGGGATGTGTTCTCTCCCCACTGCTTTTCTCCCTTTACACCACTGATTGCACGTCAAGAGACCCTTCTGTGAAACTCCTGAAGTTTGCAGATGACACCACCGTCATTGGACTCATCCGTGACGGCGACGAGTCTGCATACAGAAGGGAGGTGGAACAGCTGGTCCTCTGGTGCAGTCAGAACCACCTGGAGCTAAACCCGCTCAAAACTGTGGAGATGACAGTCGACTTCAGGAAGAGACCCCCTTCAACATCTCCTCTCATAATCACCAACAGGCCAGTCCCCACAGTGGAGTCTTTCAGGTTCCTAGGATCCACCATCACACGGGACCTGAAGTGGACCTCCCACATTGACTCTATAAGGAAGAAGGCCCAGCAAAGGCTGTACTTTCTGCGTCAGCTCAGAAAGTTCAACCTGCCTCAGGAACTGCTGACCATATTCTACACAGCAATAGTCCAGTCTGTCCTGACCTCATCCATCTCTGTCTGGTTCGGATCCGCCACCAGGCAAGACAGGGACAGACTGCAGAGAACAGTCAGGTCCTCAGAGAGGATCATAGGTTCTGATCTTCCCTCCATTGAGGACCTTTTCCGGGCCAGGGTCAGGAAGCGGGCCAGAAAAATCACCACTGACCCCTCACACCCTGGCCACAATCTGTTTAGGCTCCTCCCCTCAGGCCGGCGTTACAGAGCGCTGTACGCCAAAACCACCCGACACAAGAACAGTTTCTTCCCCCAGGCTGTCGCTCTGATGAACTCTGAATAGTCACAGAGTGTGAGTCCACTCACATGAACAATAAACTAAAACTCTGCACTGCTGTATATACTTACTGTATATACTGACTGTACAATAACCCTGGTTTGGTGTATATATTATCCTTTACTTTTTATTTTTATTTATTTTATTTTATTTTTTTTTTTCCGTTTTTTAATTTCACTTATTTAAGTTCTGTACTGGAGAGAAAAGTTGCCGGAGTCAAATTCCTTGTATGTGTCATACTTGGCCATTAAAGCTGATTCTGATTCCGATTCTGATTCTGATTCTTTGTTTGCTCTAAGTATTCGCTTTCCGTAAAGCTCAGGCATAACAAAGTGAATAGTGTAGACACAGAGAAGGTACATAACATGTGATTTTATAGCCTTTACGGAGGTCATATTTATGTCTGTATACATGTGAATAGTTCGCAGCAGACCGTTTTCTGCCCATTCATGTGTATCAGGTGTGTCCAATTTGAGCCTAAGTTTACTCCATAAATTAATCAAACACAAGAATCAAAAGAAACACAAGGGGTTGTGTGAGATCCGGTGGAAGCAAACACAAAGTCTTTCCAGTAATAAAAATGAATAGCGATCAGCCGCTTTGGACTGCAATACTTTTAAGAATTGTGGCTGCGGATCTGTCTTCACAGCTTATTGGCCGTTCTCCCTGCAAAACCATCCAGCAAACATTTTGTTAAAAACAGACTGAAATAGAAAATCAAAAGCAACTTCCTGTTATAGATTTCAGACCTCCCTTTGAATCCAAAGCTCCTACTGTTAGGTTCATGGCTCATCCTTAACCTCTGAATGTTAAATCTGCCTACAGAAGCTGTGAGTTTGTTGACCCCCATACTGGATGACCCCCATGTTTCTTCTATGACAGTGATTCCAACCATGAATAGAGATTGCAGGGTGGTCCACAGAATTTTGTCTGTGCTGAGGTGGTGATGTTACCAAAATTATATATTTGTAAATATTACATTTATAATATCCAAAAAGAGAAAAAATATGTCTAGAATGCATACAGTGTAAAGCAAGCAGAAAAAGAACAAAAACCTACAACTGCTGTTTAACTTTTTCAAATAAAGGTTTTTTATTTATTAATTTCACTGTGTGTATGCGAGTAGGAGATTGTGTTGGGGGTCCTGGCTTCTCTTGGACACAGGCAAGGGGGTCCTGAAGAAAAAAAAGGCTGGGAACCGCTGCTCTATCACACATCCTATTTGTGCAGTCCAGACTCCCACCACTGATCCTTACACTCATACTTTATGAAGTGAAACTTGACTGACACTTGACACTTACTTGCTATTCATATCTTGTTTGAATCTTTTGTTTTTACAGTATTTTACATTCAAAATAATTTAAAAAATGAATTAGTGGCTATTTGCAGATCCTGTCCATCTAATCTGAATATGAGGTGTTTCACAAAGAAGGCTGGGCACAAAAGTTCCGACTAGACGTACAAAACTGGTGAAGACATATCCCAATTTTTTAAGCCATGATTTTAGTTAAATGTGGTTCTACCAATTATGGACTCAATGAGCTACACAAAAATACAAGCCACACTTTTAAGTCGTTTTGTTTTTAATGATGTTGAAAACCATATTTTAGAGATTCAAAGTCAATCACCTACATTCCAATTTCATCCTAATTGTTAAACACTGCAGGCAAGTTCAGTTTACTGTACAAGTTTATTCAAAAGTCTTCGATCTAAAGAAACCAAGCAGATTGTGTCGAGTCACTGCCTTGCAGTATAAAATCTTCATGGACAGCATATAGTAACAGTGGACAGCGAACTTCATTATGCATATCAGCAAGTCCTCCAACGGAGCATGCATGCAGTGACAGAGGAATGGAAAACTCAGCAGAACTTGGTTTATTGCGATTGATCATCTGCCAAAACGTATTGGGAGTTTGAGAAGACATTGTAAACATACAAAAAAAAGGTGCACAGATGCACTGATCAAGGAGTACCTGGGATATTTTAAAGAAAAGTAAAAAGTTAATGGCAGCAATAGCTTTTTCATGCATTCATCTGCAAGAGAAACACAACTAAGCAGATAAGCTCTGAGCCAGTTTTCAAGTCTATAGGATAAAAGAGAGCACATACTGTCATGATTTCAGGAATCTTTTTGAACCACATGCAGACTCAAACACAGTCAAAGTTTGACAATGAATTTATTTTGATAATTATGAATGGCAAACTTGGATCTGCAGGTTGAGAGGAGATTAGCTTCTGGCAGGTTGAAGTGGATTGTTAATGATTGTATTGAATAACACAGTTCAGAGGAGATTGTTGGAGCTTGAGTAGGGAGCTATGTCCTGGCAGAAAGCGACCGTCGAGGGAGATGGATCCAGGAGAACTGTTACCGAGTGAGTAGATTGTTGAAGAGCGGGCAGGCTGATGAGATGTAGAATGATGGGTGATCTTGCAGAGGTAGTGAGCAGAGCTTGAACGTGATCACAGGAATGATCTGAACCTGGCATGAAACTGGAGGAATTTTGTAGAAAACACAAGGAGTGCATGAAAGTTTTCTTGGGGAACAACAGATTTGTAGCTCTGGAAGATCTTGAGGAGGCTCAGTATTACTGGGTAGGTCAACAACCAGGCGTCAAATGGGCATCTGACAGCTTCTTAAGAAGCCCTGGATATCTGATCAGCTCCAGGTCTTGCCATTCAGCCTGCACATGCTCTCCAGCGAACATCTTCTTTGTAACAGTTTCCTCACTAGGTACAAAAAAAAATAGTTACTCCCAGAACCTAACATATTCAGCTGTTCGCAGCAAAACCTCTGCTAATCGCTGTGTATAGGAGAAAGACAGGATAAAACACTGAAATATAAGGCAGAGTGTCTCATTTGTAGAGGGAAAACATAAAGTTTTTGACAGTAGTAGCTTTGTCAATGCACCCCTTCAGGGAAGTGTCACAGCTAAAAACAGAAACGGCAGGTCAGATGAAGCTTCTATGAAAGGAAAAACTCAGAGATAATATAACAGTTAACGTTTTAATAAATAGCCAATAACAAATCTTTGGAGACAAGAAGGAAAACATTTCAGATAGAGGAAAATAGGTCATTTTGTCCTCCACCACCTTAAGCCTATATAATGGAATACTTTGTGTTGTTTTATTACATCAAATCATATTGAAATACACTGGCATTTGTGGTTGTAATGTTACAAATATGTGAAAAAAGTTTTTCTTGTGGCAATATAGGATTTCTTGATCCCTCTGACGTTAGCTTAGTGTTACCTTCCCGCTCCCAGCATTAGCGACCCTTACTTTAGTGAAGAAAGGCTGGGCCCGTGTCTGTCCCGGCTTTTTGCTGGTAACCAAAACTTGGGTTTGATCCTACTCAGCCCATGGAATAAAAAATGGAGGAGGCCGATGAACATTCAAGAACTTTATTCCTTATTGGCAATGTAAACATCACAGCTTACTCAGTCACTGGCGTCAACAATATTTCCCCGTTCGTTCCACCAACCCAACATTACGCCCCCCTCCTGTTACCCACAAAATAGGCTAAAGCCTAGGTAATGCTTCTCCGACAGCGTTGCAGGACGTACTGTGGAAGGTCTGAAAATTGGGAGGAGAGCCAGCTACAAGGTCGAGAGGCTCAGTTATCTCTCAACAAACATCCTAATTTTAAGCGTGAATCCAGCAGAGTTGGCCTGATAGCCCATAAGTGCAAACTGAAGTCTCATATCCCACTCCCATTGGCATCGCTCTGCAGTGGTGGCAGAATCTTCTGCAACGTTGTATTAAAGCAATCTACTTGGTCATCGGCTTGCGGGTGAAAAGGGGTTGTTTGGGTCTTCTTGATGCCCAACAGCTCACACATGCTATAGAAGACAGCAGACTTGAACTTTGTGCCCTGGTCGCTATGCAATGATTGTGGAGATCCATATCTGCAAATCCATTCAGACACACTTTTCTCTGCCACGGTGGAGGCTTGCTCATTTGGAAGAGGAAAAGCTTCTACCCACTAACTGAAATTGTCTTGCGCTACCAATATGTAACAACTTTGTGTCATAATCAGGTTCCATCAGGTCAAATGATACTCTTTCCATGGCAGCACCAAAATGCATGGTTACCATGGCTGCTTGGGGCATTTTCCTTGGCCGTGCCATGGCTGCACAGCTGGTGCAAGTGTGGCACCACATGGTGACATCATCTCTCATGTTGTACTCATAATATCAACTTTTCAGGCATGCTAGATTCCTAGTTGCCGCAAAATGACCACTTATGGGCCCATCATGTAGCTATCAAATAACGGAGTCATGACAAGAGTGGAGCAGGACTAACTGTGGGTATAAAACATTGCCCTCACTGCAATAAAACTTCCTCAGCAGCACACCATCCTTCCGGTAGAGTCTCTTTCATTGTGACCATAATGCCTTCGTAGCGGGACTACAAGCTGCTACACTGGGCCAAGCAGGTCGGTTTTCTCCCTCATTCATCGACTCCCATACAGGTGCTATACAGACCTGTTATCAGGGCAGTTTAGCTGGGGGGGCCGCAACTTATTTTGGGGGGGCCCAATTTTTCTTTCATTTTTATAAGCATTCTTACCTCCCGTTGGCAGTGTGCTACATATTTTCAGCTCAAAACGCTCTTATTGACACTCTTTTGATGTACACAGCAACCGGCTGACATACTTTAGCCACCGTTGCCTTTTTCACCTGAACAAAAGTGGTGCCAGGATTGAAAATCCTGATGGGCAGGTCGGCCTACTACTGCCGTTGAATAACATTATGGGCCACCAGCACCCAGTGCTTTTTGATGAAGGCTCTGGTTGGGCTTAACATGAGCGCTCCACTGGCAGGAAGGCAGGTGCGAAAAAGACCAGGCATGAAATACTCTTTTCTCGGTTCCAGCACCGTGGTATGGGCCACCCTCACCACATGTACCCCCGACTGAAGATTGGAGTCAAACTGGGGAATGTTCTCTCCAAACAGGGTGAACTCTTTGTATCCATAATCTGGGCAGGCACTCGATTGTCGCAGAAAGGGGTTGACCCAAGATGACCTCTGTGCCTACTGGCATGTCATCCATGATTAAGTTTATATCCACCACCTTGCTTTCAATGTGCACTGGTAAAACAACCTCCCCCAGCACAGGCAGACCTTTGGGACATAATGCCCTGCAATGTTTGTGTGACTGATGGCTGGATAGTGGGTCTACAATCTGGTGGAAATGAGTTGAAGTTGTGGAGGGACGGCACCAAAATTTAGGAGGGCACAGATTTTTATTCCATGGATCAGGATCAGAATCCATATTTCTTCCTTCAGATCTTTGGTGCAGACAACTACAGTGTTGGGAGCTGAGGCCAGCTTCTCTGTAGGTGGACCACACCAGAACAGTTAGGACATATGACATTGACTACGTTTAGATACAGCCAATATTCAGGTTAGGGTCGGGTTACAGTCACTATTTGGGTTTCTGAAACATTCTGGCTAACCCGTTAATATGCTTGAGCAGAGAGAGTTAGAGAGAGAGCATGCAGAGAGAGCTACTGTCGGATACATGGAATTTGTATGCCAGAGAGTGCAAACAAGAACTTCTTCTACTCAAAAGACCAAGATTCATTGCAAAAAGAACATGCGCAGAATACAAATCAATGTTCTTTTCGATGGGGATACACCGCTACGCATTTACATGACAAAGAATTCGGGTTAGAAAAGGGGTACCCCGGGGTAATATTCAGGTTTTAAAAAAACAGAATATGAGCATATTTGGGTTTTTGCTGGTGTTTACATGGCCATGCATGACCGAGTTCTTGCTAATATTCCGGTTTTGTACCGGTTATTGGCTGCATGTAAATGCAGTGATTGTTAGAGTTTACATATTTAGTCTAACTTTAGTTGGACTGCTGTTGATGTTTCCTGGTTGGCACGCAGTCTGGCTGGTCAAGCTTCTCACGCACCACTACCAGCCTGACCCCCTGAGCTGTTGAATTTCATGTGTTGGATCACATCAGTTGTGCGACTGTGTGAGCAGCCATTCTAGTAGCCTTGTGTCTTTGAGCAATTCCATAAGCTGTGGCTTTTTGTCTTATTGTCCATATGACAAGCTGCCCCATAAAGCGTAGAGGCTTTGTTTTCGGTGCCATCGTGATCTGAGTAAAAATGGTCCAAAACTCACTACAGGCCGCTGCTTGCTCCTTTGCCAGCATCGTAAAGGGGTTATAGTCCGCTGATGGCAACGGTGTAAGCAGCCATGGCCGAGATCACTGATGTGATCCAACACATGAAATTCAACAGCTCGTGGCTGGTGTTAACTCCATGCTTATCACCCGCTGGTCTTCGTGACAACACTAGCTGCTTATTTGGTCACATGAGCCCACCATGCCTTGTACGTCCTCTTTTATATCCATCAGAAAAGGGTTAGGACTTACTTTTGGGCTCATTCCCTCCGCTAGTGTAGATACTCCGGTGTGGTGTTGGACAGTTCCAGAAAGTTGTTCATTTTTTTTCCAGACATTCCTTAGTCTTTTCTCAGTTTTTCTTTAGCTGAGTGATCCCGTATGAGCCCCAAGTGTTACCTTTCCGATCCCAGCATTAGCGACCCCTATTTTAGTGAAGAAAGGCTGGGCCAGTGTCTGTCTCGTCTCGTTGCTGTTAACCCAAACTCGTGTCTGATCCTACTCCTCTGACAGAGTAAAAGATGTAGGAGGCCGATTAATACTTCAATTTTATTCTTTCTTGGCAATGTAAACATTACAGCTTACTCAGTCACTGGCTTCAGCAATATTTCCCAGTTTGTTCCACCCCACACCATATATTTTCCCTCTTCCTACTTTCTTCTTCATACACACACCAACCCAACATTACTCTCCATTACCCCACCTCCTTTTTCCAACAAACAAAGCTAAACCTGTGACATTTGTGTAAAATTGGAAAGTCAGATAATGTTATAGAGTACCTTTGCTCCTCAGTGTGACTACTTTCAGTAGATGTTTAATATACTTTTTGCATATGCAAACATGTTTTTCACCATTGGAAATTAAACTATAGTCCTCACAATTTAATTTTCATCTCTGTAAACTGCAGGATATAATGGTGCATGAGGGCCTGTTATGAAATTGTTATAACCTCAAAAGTTCCTGTTGTGGTTCTATTGTTGTGTGAACAGACTGTCAAAGTGTGAGCGCATTATCCCAACAGCTAAATTATTGTTTGTTAATTGTATCTGCCACACTGAATGCAAAGGCTGAACCCTTCCTGTGAAGAACGAGTATAATGATCTGTCAGTCCACAGGTCCGGCTGACAGAGGGGAGTGGCTATTTGACGGTGATGATAGTGATCAGACCCACTTTAGTCGGGGTGATTTATAATACAAGCTTACGATAAATGTAGTCCTCTGTTACAGGGGTGATAAAAGGCAGCTGGAGAGATGGAAGTATATTGATCCGTCAATTTAGATCTGTTTAATGAAAACAATGCAAGAGGAAAAATATATTAATAAAAAAACACTGACAAATATAGTTTGAGAAGATAAAAAGCTACTTGCAACCTTAACTTCAACCTTTTTATTTTCATTTCTTTAATGTAAATTATTTAGTCTCTGGTAAGCTTTGAATATGTTAAAAACCTCAAAAATCCTTTCTTCTAAACTGATTAAACATGTTTCGCTGTTTTTACCATTCACACTGAGAGAATAACGCTTTTTTGTTCACTTTACATTTTTTCTAGGTATATATATATACAGTATATAGTTCATTAAACTATTATTTTAGGTGTTCTTTATAATAAATTGGTCTATTTCATCCTGGGTGATTGTGACCGTGTTAGGACAGCCACAGTTCATACAATCAATACACACATCAAGACTGGTCCTAAATGGGTCAGCAGACATAGACAGCACATTTTTCAGGGAGTTGTACTTTTGCTCTATGACAGTATAGGTAAACAAAGGATAATCTTTATGGATCTTGGTATAATTTTTCATGATAGATTTTAGACTTTGGAGAGACAGTTAGGTCTTATATAGGACCTGTTTTTCTTTACATGCAGACAACCACACAGACTCTTACACACATAATTCCTGTACCTCAAAGTGAATCACTTTTTCACTTTGCATGTCTTGGCTTTGCATGATTTGTGTGCTCGGGTCCCAGGATAAATCCCAAATCGCCTCCAGCACAGGTAATTTAACACACAGTGCATTTTCCATTAATAATTTGGCAGTCATCCTTTTCCTATGCTAAAAGACAAATGCACTAGATTCATCTCAAGGGGTAAAGGATGTTCCAAGTGGTCACTTTTATGATCAAAGTTGGGACAAGCCACAAGATGTGATAACACAGTCCAAATTTAATGTCCAATTGGGATTTGGATTTAGTCCACTGTAGTATTTGTTGCTGTCATTTTTCATGTTGACATAAATTAAGTGTAACCAGATATATGATAAACAGTCAAATAAGTAAAAAGTTGCTAAAATTAGGTTTGAAGTTTAGAAATGCGTTGTTTTGAGAGTATCCTAACAGTTTAAATCGTACATAAACATTAAACAATAATTTACAATCAGAAGGGGCAAATTCAGTTTAATAAACATTTATTGTAGTTCTGTTATGTCTTGTTTGTTGTGCTGGTCAAATTACTAAAATATCAAAGACTACAATAATAGAAAAGATATTATTGTTATTGTGAGGGGAAAAACAATCATGGTAGAAAACTTAGCAAATTCTTTTGTGTCTCTGTGCTGGTCTTGAAATGGATTTGTGACCTGTCCATTGACTGCAAAGGAGTCACACCTGCTTCCTCACTGACACTAAAATGGAAGTCGGTGGGAGCCCTTCGAAGAGTAAAGTGATCTAAAACTTTTCTGGTAACTGAAGATAGTATAGACCTACTGTATCAAGGACATATCGGTTTCATTAGCCGAAGATACAGATGAAAGCACAGATAATTTCTAAGTCCACCACCATAAGGTGATTTGCTGTGGTCGTTTTGTTGTAGTGTCACCTGCTGACTGATCAAGTTGCTCATCAGGGTGTTTGCTGGCCGCTTAAAGGGGAAGGTAGAAAATTGATGAGGTCTAATTGGTCTGTGTCTTGTCGGTACTCATTAGTCCCTCATTTAACACTATCTGATAGTGTGATTGTATTGTACCTATAGAACTGATGACTCTGTGTGTGTGTGTGCGTGTGTGTTTCAGAAAGGAAGATTGCAGTCTGGAAACACCTATATACTGACTGCTGAAGGTAATGTGCTGGTTTCAGATTGTATGGCTTAGCCTTAAGGTCTCTTTTTCAAAGTATTTGCCTACATTTTTAATCAGTGTGCTTCCAGTCTGGACTTGACAGTTGCTTCTCAACACCAATCAAGACCACAGCTGCAACATCTTTTGTTTTTACTGTAAGTTAATGTAAAACTTCTGGCTGCATTTGAATGCAAGCATTAAAGTGAGAGTACTGTTTTTTGCAACCTGGACTTTATATTTAGCATTCATTAAGGTCATTTACTTACCCAGTAAGGTTTGGAGCTGCTTGGAGTCCTTCGGGACAAGTTTAGATCTGGAGCGTCTCACAGGTGTGTTATTGTTGTCATGTGGGGTGTTTTAGAGGCTTTTATTCCAACTATACTAAATATATCAATGACGTGACTGCCATGTGGCATCCTGGTTGTAGCCTGAGCAGGGCTTTCACTTTGTGCTCGACAACAGTCACTTAGACAGAAATTTCTATTGCAAACATCAACATGGTTCAGATTTGCGTTTTACCAAATTAAAGTATTAAACATTGATTTTGTGGATGCTGTGGCAGATTCGTCGCTATTTTATCATTGTTTTATTGTTCAATCAAGAAGCACTTCTGAGGCATTCTTAAGTCCAAGGAGGATATAAAAATGGTAAAATGAATGTGTTTGGGGCAGATTAAACCTTATTACAAGCATTTGGGCTGCCCTGAGCACTGCCTCTCTATGGATACAGCTTATCAAGACTGGATGTATAAATACTGCGGAACAGCTCAAACTGGCAACGCAAACCACCTTTAAGTTATCCTGAGTTATCTATAGTTAAGCTGCTATAGGCTCAGACTGTTGAAGGAAAGCTTGGCCACTTTTCTTCACTCTTCTACTTTTCTCTTCTACTACTTGTCAGATGTAACCTTGTTTTCTCTCAGTGTTTTTCCTCTGCATAGAGCTATACCTGGTCTGGTATCCTGCTCAGCTACAACAGCCATTCAGATGTTGTATATCCATTAAATGGCCGTTATTAGCGGTTATCACTCCCATTAAATGTTGTCAGACTGTGCCCTCTCTACCTACTAGTAGGTTATCTACCATTTTCATCGCTGATAACAGCGAACGGTCTGCACGTGTCAAAAATTATTTGTCAGAGTAGCATATCGTAACTGGAGTTATCTAACCAATTTTAACCAACCCACAAGTTTTATGTCCTAACCTTAAGGTCACAGAAGGACTGTTTGAAAAAAGCGACCAAAAAAATTTCGATTAACATGACCACTGACGAAAAATAAACAGGAGATGGTAATCAGTATAACAGATACATATTTATATTATGAATGACATGAACATCCAATTTTCAGTTATTCGATATACATAAAAAGCAAAAGATTCAAAGAATAAAACACTAAATCTAACTCCACTTTACAACCTACAACAATAAAAGGGAACTTTAAATATATCCACATCATTACACAACAATGAAGGAAAGCAGCATATTATATGATTCAGGCAAGAACATTTATTGTTACCAAATCTTAAAGGCAGATTAGTCCTTTCTTACTAAACCAAAACTCAGCTCTCCTCAGGGGGAGGGTTAATCAACCAATCACAACCAGACTTGGTGTTAAATATCAGGTATGTCACAGCAGACGGCAAATGACAGCAAACATGTTTACAAACCACATTCTTGAGTGAAAGCAGGTCTCATATTTAGGATTTCTTCAATATTAAATGTTATCAATAATCATGTATTATTTCAAAAATATTTTAGAATATTTTTAAACATTTCTGGAGGAGTCAACTGTGTAGAAAAGACTTTATTAAAAAAAAATTTTTTTGGCTAAACATAAAAGTCTGGCAAGGAGAAAATTAAGGGACCTGCAGAGAGTTTGTGTGCTCTACCTCCCTAAAATCTTACTATCATAAGAAAAAACTACTTATGGAATTATGTAGTACTTTTACAAAAAAGTGTGAAATAACCTGGCCTCCAAAGTCACCGGACCTGAACCCAATCGAGATGATTTGGGGTGAGCTGAACCGCAGAGTGAAGGCAAAAGGCCAACAAGTACTAAGGAAGACTGTTGGCAAACCATTTCGGGTGATTACCTCTTGAAGCTCAAGGGAATGCAAAGCAGTAATCAGAGCAAAAAGGTGGCTACTTTGAGGAATCTAAAATATAACACATGTATTCAGTTATTGCACCCTTTTTGTTTAAGTGTATACAGTAATTCCATACATTATGTGTCCATTCATAGTTTTGATGTCCTTAATTGAGAATCTACAATGTAGTCATAAAAATAAAGAAAATGCATTGTATGAGGTGTGTCCAAACTTTTGGCCTGTACTGTATCATTAACTTATGAAGTGAAAAAAACAGTTAGAAATAAATAAATTTTACTTTTTCTTTTATTATAATCCTCTTTTCATTTTTTTTTTAGATTAGATGAAAAATAGCATAATTACGGTTGATAAGGGTGAAGCCTCAACATGAAAAAATAAGCATGCATGTCTACCAGTTCCATCCATCTTGTGTTGCAGTGTGAGTGACAGCTGTTAATATGGCTTCAGCGTGTTAGTGTGAATTGGTAGAGATGTGGCGGCGAGCTGTGGAATTTGCTGCTGCTTCTTGCTGGGAGCTCACCACGGGCTTCGGTGTCACTTCAGTGACGAACTGAGAGCCATTAATTTTAGCTTCTTGAGTGGTTGTTGTAACAGGATCTGACGTCCTCCTTCCTCCTTGTCAGCCTCCTAAATATACATTTATTTTCAGAGGGAGTCCCCTCATCAGGATATGATAGATGTTGACTGATTGAATAGTGTGCAAGTGAAATCCACAGTCAGGCCCCACAATGCCATTTGCGTGGCTATAATGTGATAGGCACGGAGGGGGGAGGTTGGTGGGGGTCTTGTCTTTGGTCAAGATCTTAGAGATCTGATATCATGTGCTGTTGCTGCCTGACAGGGTCTATCTTAAGACTCCACATGGAGGTTTGGCATTCACCAAATCTCTGTGGGTTTCAGGGCAGGCAGGAGAAGGGTTGCTTGTGGCCTCCAGTAACTCCAAAAAAACGTTAACATGTGCATCTCTTCTATTCCTGCCTGTGGATGAAACAAACTCATGCTCATTCTCAGATAAGCAGTCCCACTTCTTGGCTTTGACACCAATGCTAAAATCCCTCTTGTAATGTACTGGGTGCAGATACTGAACATAAGCGTCATTACAAATACAAACATCTGTTTCAGGTTTATTTACTTGTGCATCTTTTAACTATTCTGTTTCGTGTTCTGTGGTAAGAATGCCCAGTCCCCCGTAAGGACTTGGCTACTTGAGCAGATTAAGAAGACTTGATGACGTGGGTATCAGGAACCTTTTTTTTGACAGAACGTACAGATTCACAACAGCTGTGACAAAAAGGATCATGATTCAGGAAAAGACAATTAATGTGAATCTTCTTATAAAAGTGAAGATTTGCTAAATGTCAGCTTACCATCTCTAATGTTTTGGTAGAAATAAAATGAATGATAACAACACAAATTTACAGGAAGGACATAAAAAAATATTGGATAATAATAATAATAAATAGTGTTAAAGCTACTAAATAAAGCTGGTTAAAAATGAAGAGTATATATAACAAAGATAGTTAAATACATGTTTCAGTTTTTCTTTGTCTGTCGGTTTGACCGACAGGTGAAAATAAAACAAAAAACTGATCATAATCAATTTTTAAAATGATAACATATTCTGTAGTATATGATTTTCATGAATTTTATTTAATACTCAATTTAAACAACTTGAACGATCTACACTGTGCCATCAAACATCATGCAGGTAACATGTAACTTTTTTTTTTCTCAACAGTGACAAACCACTGACTGTAGCCCCATTAACTACACTAATTTTCCCGAAGTGCTGCACAGAGATCCAGTGTAGAGAAAAATGAAGGAAGGGGATGAGTGGTGTTGTTTAAGTGAAGAGCATGGCATATCTTGGAGGATCGAATAAGCAGGTTGAAGCCTGATAAGGATAAGCTGTCCCTCTGGCTCAAAGAAGCCTTGTTTTAACCCATTTATCACCAACTCCTACACCTCTCTCCATGTCTGTTTTTCTTTTTCATATCTTCAGTTTTCAGGATATACTGTACTTCCTCAGAAACTAAAGAAGACATGGGTCGTTGAATAAGATTAGAATAATGGTTAAAAAAGAAGGAAATTAAGGTATTAAACTTAAACTAAATTAAAAAAAAATTTGACTTAAAAAACAGAATGATTTCTTGAGATTTTAGCCAAAGGGGTATAAATCAAGGGATAGATCTGATAATTAGAAATATTTAAAAGGTTATGTAGAATATAGGAAAAACTCATAGTTTCAAGTCAAAACGTAGAATGAAGGAATAGTGGGACGAGGTTATAGGAGGTTGAGAGGACCTAAAAAATAGTCTGTAACGGACCTGCTCGTGTGTCAGGCCGTTAGATCCAACTGACTCCCCTGGGAAACAAGAGAGAAAGCAGAGGAGAAACATTGACCTTGCATTATTTATGCTTAGCGCTATTGGTCCAGGCCGACGCTGCCTCCCATTGTGTCTTCATGATGAGGGACCACAATGAAGTGAAGGAAGAGGACACATGAACAGGAGACAAGTCTGTGTGTATGTGTGTGCTTTTAGAGGTGGGAGGTCATTACAGTGCAGCATGCAGACAGTTTAGTGAACAAGGGTCAGGAACACAAGAAAATCCTGTACATAATACACAGCTGCACATTTACGCACATTTTGACTTGTGAGGGACACAGGCCTGTATCCGCAGGGTGTTTGTGGTGTTAATGCATAGAAGGAGAAGGAAAGAGCAGAGAAGGTCAGCTGTCATTTTCTGGGCTTATTTTCACCTTCATTTTCTTATACCAGCTGCTGGCAAGTCAACCGGAAGGGAGGACAGTGGGCTTCTTTACAGATGCTCTCCACTTTTTTCAAAATTAGCAAGCTGAAATTTGGACCAAATCTTTTCTTGCAAAACAAATTTAAGACAATTGTATCTGATCCAACTCTTTAAAAATAACCATTCTAGTTTTCAATCATGTCATACTACAGAAAAGGCCGTTTTTATTGATCTACCTTTAGACTTGCTATAGCTTTTGGCACTTCTCCTCAGCAGCACCGATTTTAGTATGGCGTCCCTCAAGTTTCTGTACGTTGCCATCCAAAATTTTCTTGCTGCCTGAAAATAAAAGCAACTTGTGATGTTACTACCTTTCAAAACTGCCTCAAGGCATTAGCTTATGAATGGAAATCAACTTCCTAAACTTTAATAGGAATAAAAGTGAGAGTATTATATATATATATATATATATATATATATGATCTTCCAGATGGAGTTGATAGTGCTTTTTTGTCCACTCTTGTCAGGGACCTTTGAGATATTAGTGACAGTTCTTTTAGGCATGTGTATCCCTCATTTAAATATGGCTTTTATGACTTGGGTGCTAAAACTTAAAATAGTACAAAAAATGTGCAAATGGATAACCGTTTAATTTAAAGGAGCAAGGGGCCGGATTAAGGAAATTAAACTTGGGACTGCCAGGGCCGGCGCTGCGAGTAACTGCAGCCACCACGGGAGCCAGCACAAAAAGTAAATGAATCAATGACGCTGCATACTTTAAGGCCACATTGTGCACATTGCCAGCTGTACGACAACAAGCATCATGTGTAGCGATGAAGTAAGTAGTGTTTAATTGATCGCATCTGAGGTCACAAGAATTGTAGATTGACGTCGCATCCGCGTGTAAGCGCGGCAAACACGGCGACCGAATCGCAGACTATTTTTGAGCATACAGGCTGTTCAAGATATTAGGATTACACATGGGTGGGCTCATTTTACTTGGTTTATAACGCCTCATTACCCAATTCAATTACAAAACTGAACGTGAAAATAATTTATTTTAGAAATCCAACCCCCTGCACCTTTAACTGTTATTACCTGGTTTGTGATAAATAAACTATGTTTTTCAGCAGTTAAAGGGTTAACTCTTCTGAGGAATGCAAGCATCGCTATTAGCCAATTAGCTGCTGCAAAGCGGCACATTTTCCACCCATTATCTGTCTTATTGCGTCTTCAAACCACCCAAAACGTCAACAACTAGAACAGCAAGATTAAATATTAAGTCTTTGGTTGAGGCCGTCAGAGGGCTTTAAGAGTCTCCACAGTGCTTTTGTGTTTGGGGTGTGGTTTGTTGTGTTGGTTGTTGTTGGTTTGTTTGGGTGTTGGTGTGGGTTGTGTTGGTTGTTGTTTTGGTTGTTTTTTTGGGGGGGTTTTGGTTTTTTGTTGGTTTTTTTTTGTGGTTTTTTTGGGTGTGGTGTGGTTGTTGGTTCCATTCTTACTTTCGGCTGCAGCATGTGCTAAGAACATGCCAGCAGAGAAATAGAAAGAGAGTTTCACCCGAAAAAGCACAAAATGAAGTGAAAACCGTTGTGGACATTAGGAATGCTTTTATGCATTAGTACTCCTACAAAGATGCGTTAAGTGAAATAAATATTAAGTACTTTTGGTTCTTTCTGCACCTTTGGTCGTAGAAAGTCAGTGTTTGCACACAACGCTAAATGGAGAAAGTGCGTTGGTGTGGGAAAGTTATAGCCGTCCCTCCAAAATTAAGGTTTTGTTGCAGAGTGAAGTACATGTAATGTAAAAGAGATTTTTGTCATTGAAGGTGTGTTGATTTAAACTGAAATCTGATTTGTATATCTAGAAGGGTCCACCAAGGTCAGAAACCACAGTAATTACCGTGATTGAAAAGCGAAGAGGTTGTTACTCAGAAGCTGTTGGTTGGCTGTTTTTTTTTTGTTGTTGTTGTAAAACATCTTTATTTTATTTATTACAAATTTTCTTGGTAAAAATAGTCAAGCCGGCATTTTCAAAAAGTTTAACCTTTTTCTGATTCTCATCCATTCAAATCTTCTGTACGTAGCTCAACCTTCTCCCCAAAATCTTAAGTAACCTTCAAAATTACGCAGGACAAACAGATGCTGTCAGTCCTTAGAACAACTTTCTTTTGTTATGAGCATTTTTAGCCAAGGTAAAGGTTTATCTTCAAAATGTTTGGAGCAGGTTACCACTAGATTTCTTAAATTTTGCTTAAACTTCCAGTGAAACTCAGAAAATCATGCAAAAGCTAATTTTTTGCAGTAATTCAATTTTAAAGATGAAACTGATATATACTCATTACACACAAAACAAGATGTTTCAACCCTTTATTATCTTGAAGATTATGTCTTACAGCTCTATGTAAAGCACTTCCTTTTGCATAGCGATTAACATAGAGGTGCTGGATGAATAAAGTCTACTTTGACCATGACAGCATCTGAAATTGTCTCAGAAACCGCTTGGTCTGATATATATTATACAGTTTCTTTCTTAAAATATGGTGTTTAGCCAAGGTGCTCTTACTATATTAAGCTTTCAGCTGCCTCTAACAAGCGTCTGGCGCTTTTCCTTAACTTACCATTTCACTTTCTCTGAGACGCACTAAAACTCTGAGACAATTTTTTTTAGCCTGAACCTGGTCAGACCCCACTCATACCACTGCTGCCCCTTTGTTATACAAGCCTGCTACAATTATGTTATAATAAACTTCATAGCAAGTGCTGGAACATCTCAGAGAGCTGTTACAATTAGGGAAGCTCAAGCCCAACCCCGTCAGCTCCACCCACTTACCTTTCACCCTACTGCACTTTTCTCTGACAGCACTGTCAGTTTCAAATTTAATTACACCCAAGCTGACATACATAGTCCTTACCCTGTCATTACCTTGTCTGGGTCCACCCACTCATCATGGCGCTGCATCCACACGCCCCTGAGAGCAAAGAGGAACCTGCCTCCTGACGACTGGGTGTGATAGTGGACGTATTCTGTGAGTGTTAGTGGGGCTGTGTTTGTGTGTATGTGACAGTGCATTCTCCTCTTTTTGTTCTTCTATGTGCCTGGGATGTGGAGATTTGTATGGTGTGTTAGTCACACCCTGCGTTATCAGCATCTCTGTGATGAGCATAAGCATAGCCTGAGGGGACTGGAGGGTGGCGTCACAGATGGTACAGTGTCAGGGTCCCTGAGTGTGTTTAGAGGATGGTGAATATCTCCTCTGTGGTTGCCCAAATTCTGTCACCATGTGCCCTGCTCCTAACAGAGTACCAAGGCAAAGGTTGATTTTATTGTACCTTGACGGTGCACCCTCTCTGTCTGTCTATTTTCTTTTCTTTTTTTCTTTTTTTTGTACAGCAGCAGTCAACTGTATGAGAATCAATGCTTCCCTGAAACCCCAACCTAATCCTGTTATCCCTTTCCTTCAACAACCTGCAAGGGACGAGGGGCGGTCTCCCAAAAGTCGGCAGCCAAGAGAGCTATGTGGAGCCTGCCCCTGTCGTTGTCAATGCGAGCTTAGCTGAAACACAATAGGTGTGTAATTTGAGGTTTTTGTTAAGCCAAAATCCAATCACATACATGACTGGTAGATCACAGAGAAACACAACAGGAGGGTGAGCCTCTAAGGTGGAGGTGAGTCTACCTCACACAAACAGCTTCCAAACATCTGTAAGACCATTTATGACTGCCTGCTAACTAGTTAACCATCATCACAGAGATTAGGCTGGGATCTGTCGCAGATTTGTAGATAATAGTCTATTGCTACATTCCTCCCGACCCTTAAAAGAGATCGGAAAAGCAAAATATACCTCTCGGCACCCTGTCTATTATCACTCTACTTTGAACAACAGCAGAAAAAAAAATAAATAATGAGAGAAATGTGTGGCAAAACCACAGCAGGCAAGATTGCTTTTAAATTTTCCATATAACTCTGTCTTTCATTTCTATAATTATAGCTATTATGCTAAATCAATTCCAAATGAAAGAGAGGGGTTTTAATCCTGAAATCCTCATCCAATAAATGCCTGCATAAAAACTTCAAATGGAACGCATACCGTCTATTGTCTTCTCCTGAGACCATCTTGAGCACAAGATTTGGGTTAGTTTGCAGTTTTGTTGTTGCCTCTTGTTTTTGCAGATGATAAATGAAATTAATACACGCGTTTAATATTTGAAATGCTGTGTTAAATAATTTATGATGATATGATTAAAAGTAAAAAAAGAAAGTCAGTAATCACCAGTATACAAATTCAGGACAAGCCAAAATGAATTTTTAACCGCTCGGGCCCTCTGGTCTCTGTGTTCTAGTTTGTGTGTTGCTAGCTGTTGAATTAATGGTTTGCATTTTGACCTCATTCCACCAAATGCAGCTTGAGAGTTTTTCTTTGAAGCTGATTTATGGCAAAAAACATAAGGCCTAATGCATCTATTCAGGAAGCCTAATGAACGCAATACCTAAATCCCAAGTAATGCTAATCCATGCTCGCTCACAACAGACTGACACGATCATTACCATATACATGATTATTATTCATGTAAAGCAATTAATGATGCTAGTATCTCCAGTCAGACAACTTCATTTGCATGGTGTTCGGACAGCAGTGGGAAGATTAAAAAAAGTAGATGGAAACTTAAATGATTCGATTTTAGAGGAAGCAGATGTTTGTAGCTGCATTGTGACACTACTAGAGTGTTAAGATATGACAAATATGTCTGAAATATACATTTAAGTAAAACAAACAACGGCATCCTGCCAGTATGATTTGCTATTATAGTTAATTTGAACACTCTACCAAAACTGTTTATACTCTTTGAACTTCACACATTTTGTCTTGTAACAACAGTAAACTCCAATGTAGTGTATGTTTCTGAGTTTTTAAGTGATACACCAAACAAAAGCAACACAGGATTATGAAATAGTTTGAAGAAGATGGACAATATGTAGGGTACAAAGAATGAATTGGGAAAGAATGATCATAAATAAGTAAGTACATATATGCATATCAATATGTGTGTGTTGTTTTGGACACATTGACATTTAATCAAATAATCTATTTCATAGTTTTCCCCCCCAAAAAAAATACATTTAGTTTACTGTTCAATTCAATTCAATTCAGTTTATTTATATAGCGCCATTTCACAACAAATGTAATCTCAAGGCACTTTACAAGAAAAGTTATTACAATACAATGTTTAATCTGTTCCCGCCTTTTCTGTTAAACTGCCACAGATAACTTTCCAGCATTCATAAGCCATTATCATTAAAACTGTAGACACGTTTTAGTTTCCAATCATTAGAAATATTTATGTAAAAGTTAACTTTAAATTATGTGTTCAGGGGACGTTACCTGAAATGAAATGGTCACAACACAAGCCAAATCTATTGAGAAACGGATTCCAACGCTCGGTTATCTAGCTTGTTTTATAGAAGAAATTCATCTTTCCCTCAGATCTGTCTTTAACCTGAACTCGGTGGTTTGTCCACTGAGGGGCAATATAGCTTGTTAGCTACTTTAGCTTGTTTCCATTTTTCCTGACAGTATGATGTCATCTCCTGGAGCTCTGTAGGTAAATAGTGTTTGATTCAATCTCAGTATGAACACAGCTCCTCTCTGTCATCAAACTTTTTTTAGAGAACATCAGAGAACAAACTGCATCATGACGACTAAGGAAAAACACCAGGTTTAGGGCAGGTTTTGTTTTAAAACAAGATACAGATACTTTTAAGGATAATACAGGAAGCAATGTTTTTCTTAAACATAATATTTAAACATTATATCGACACAAATCCACAAGATATCAAAAGCATATATTCATAGAACTTACATAAAACCCTTGATATGTTTAGATGATCCTGGTACTTACTGAGATCTTCAAGTCATAAGAAGACACAAATCAAAGGCAATTTAAAGAATCCAACCAACCTGTTTTAATTTAACATATTTAGGGTGATTTATTATGACTTGAAGCAAATCGAAAGGCCCCTACACTTAGCATTTCTAAAAGAAAAGCCTGACCAGTTTGGTTTGGAAATAATACAACAGATTTTCTTCCAGTTTTTGAAATTTTAGCAATTCAAAAAAAAAAAACAAAAAAAAAAAACACACAAAACATTTCACCGTATCTTTTTTGATTGGCCTGGTTAAAACAAACTACTACTACAAAACATAATACCATTCCAATCCATGTTTTACCATGAAATACAGAAATGGTTTTTCATATATACATATATATTAAAGGTGGCATATCTAATATGAGAAATGTGGGGATAATATACTGTATTTCCAGACAGGACATCTGCCAAAAACATTGAAAAATAAAACTACAAGACCCAGAGTCTCACTTTTCGGGCTATTTGGTTGGGTTCTTTTAAATAGTACAAAACTGTTAATGATTACTGTGGAGTATCTTGGCATTTTCCAAAAATCACAATGAAGGGGGAATTCTCTTATGTCAAAGCCAACACTCACATGAGCTCCTGATCAGCTATAGCTAATATTGTGGAACGGCTCACGAAGAAGGGATTGTGTGTTGTGTAATTGTAAATGATTACTGTCTTTATATAGCAGGGCATTCCATTTTTCTTGTCCCGTCTTTCAGCCCCAGCAGCTGGTTGAATTTCTTTAATGTTTCCCCAGCCCAAATAAGAGCCTAATTCCTCCAAATGGTGAGCAAAATAAAAAAGGCTATCCAGTGTAGACATTTCCATCCAGAGAAATGAAATATTAAACGTGTTCATTATACCCTCAATTTGCAGTTATTTCTCATTGCACACGGCCATTTTTCCATTTTCTCTGCTCTCTTATTGGCATGGGGCTGAGGGCCTTGAGAGAAATCTCTCTTTTATTATTTAAATTCATGCACGTTGACTGAGCCAGGCGAATCGTCTCATGTCTGCTGGCCTACTCCCTAATTCTGATTGGCAGCTTGATACATACTCAGCGAATGGAAAGGGCGATAATGTCTATGACAAAGAAAAAAAATACCCTCCCTGTTATGTTTTTATTGGTAATAGAGAATATGGAGTTCACACACAATAAAAGTAGCCTTAGTAATTGGAAGTGGCAATGGCCTGTGTCCATGAGTGTGTAGGGCTGTCAGCACAGCGATGTAAATTTCTTTGACATGTTTTTGTCTGACTAAAACTTTAATGTCGTGGGTGTGACCAATCGGATGCAAATGTTGTTTTCATCCCTCGCCGATGAAATGACCTCTGTCATGTCCCTGGGGAAATCAAGCTTTTGGAAGTATTCGAAGGGTGCAACTCCACACACACAAACAAAGCCACATTCTTGCCCTGACTACATTAACTGACGTGCAAAATGCACATGCAAATATAAAACATGACATAAAATTGGGTCACATACTCAGACAAGCAATGTCTTGGTATAAAAAGTATTCATACCCATTGAATGTCTTCACATGTCGTCACAGTAAACCACAAGACTTACCATTAGGCAAAGTTACGGGATTGCCTTAGGCCCCAAACACTTTAAGGGAACACTAAATGGAGATGTTTAAGATGCGAGGGTACGGACACGGGGTAAGCATGGGACGTCCCCCAAACTTTCCGTGTCATTTCCCCTATGTCCCTCGCACTTTTTTTAGCTGTTACTGCTGTTTAATGGTAACAATTTTTTCTTTAAACACACCTTATGTGCACACATGCTAACACAGGCAACGGTGGATCACAGACAGGTGCTGCAGACCAGAACAGCTTGTTCAGCAAACCAATCAGAGCCAGCAAAGGGCAACAAACTTGGCAGAGATTTTTTTTTTCAACAAGCTGTAAGTTGTTATGCTGTTGCATGCAGCTAATATTAGCTAAATGATAGCAAGTTATTACATGCTAGTATATGTTCTAAGTTAGGTAACAATACTAATGTTAGTTATGATACACTCCTTGCTAGTTATGCTTGTGCTTAACCCAGTCCTTTTTAGTTTCTGTGCAGAACTTGTGCTCACTATTGTTGTCACATATTTGAAAGAAAACTTTATAAACCCAATAGAAAGAGCTAATAAAGGGAGGAGGCATAGAGCAGAGGCCATCAGCAGAGACGATGGTGGCGAGTCTTCACAGGTAAGGAGAGATTAGAACCGGGTGTGAGATATGGATCCAATGCTGCGAGAAACCAGGCAGGTATCAGGACAGTTTCACTGATAATTCAAAATTACTCTCATTCACACTCCAAAATTTGTTTTTGTTTGTGGTTTATTATTTAACCCAGGATTGATGTACAGGTGAAACTCGAAAAACAGAATATTGTACAAAATGTTCTTTATTTCAGTACTTCTACTTAAAAAGGTGAAACTAATGTGTGATGTAGACTTATTATCTGCGGAGCGAGATATTTCAAGCCTTCATTTGTTATAATTTTGATGGCCTACAATTTATGAAGACCCCAAATGACCATCGTCAGGGACCAGTCACACCATCTCAACAAATTGTTTGACCTGCTGCCATCAGGCAAAGGATTCTGGAGCATGAAAGGCAGAACCAACAGACGGCTTCCCTCCATTAGCGGTTAGAATGTTGAAGTGCTTATATGCATCCTGGTTGATAAACATTTTTGCACCTTGTTATTTATTCTTTTTTCTTACCTTATCATTCTACCAGTCAAAGTTATTTATTACCAGTTATAGTTATTAATAATTCTACTTGGCATTTTTTACACTTCATTTTAAGTGTTTTATTGCTTGCTTTGGTGTATGTATTGAAGTTTTGATGCACTCCCAGTGTATGTACAACTAATAAAAATTTGAAATTTGAAATTCAAAATATCAGATTATTAGAGCATTACATAAAAGCAATGAAACGAGAATTTGCTTCCACCAAGTTCTCCATCTTGCAAATGATTTAACAGATGGCAGCTTTGCTCTATTTTCTGTTATTCAACATGTTTTATTAGTCTTAGCAACCATATTGCTTAGTTTTATGCTGCTTTTTTCTGTTCATCTGCTATCATTTGTTGTTTTCTGATTGTTAGCTATGAACAATGCTGTGTTTTGTTATCATGCTTTTGTTGCTGTGATTAGCATGATGCTAATACTGCTCTAAATAAATGTTCCTAAAATTTCTCTTTTTAATTATAAATAATGAGGATGTTTCTGTTGCATTGTATGAGTTTCTATTGCTACCTTTAAAATGTTTTACTGTTATTATGTTTGCCAGGTATGATAGCCATTCTAATGTGATGTTGTAAAGCATTAGACTTTCTGATTTCATAATTTTATATTTGCATTAATTTTCTGTTTGTTACCATGATTATTTTATTCTATGCTATGTGTTTTTCTGGTAGGAAGCCATCTTTTTTTTTCAGTTGATTGTCAAAGGTTCAGTTTCAATAGTATTTAGCCTGCTGTTTGCTCAGAATTAAACTTCTACACAAATATACATTATTATGACATTTTTAACATTTTAACTCTGATTCAGAGTTAGCTGTTGAAACTGATTAAATGATTAAATACTGAACATTCTACAAGTTTCTGAACAAAACACTTTCACATAAAGTTAATTTAGCTCTTCATGTTATTTTGCTATATGAAGGATGTTAAATTATTGTGGAACTTTATACAACCTTTCACATGAATGGTAATACGTGTAACCCCTTTTCCCACCCAGGTTGTTTAAGTGAAGAATCGCTTCTTTGTTCTACACCCTAGTTTCTCAAAGTGTGCAATACAAATAAAATTTCCCCTGCCTTGTCACAAACATGCCTGCCTTGCACACTTTTTTTCATTCCGATATAATTCAGCTGAATTCTGGACATTAGTACTGTCTAAATACTGGACGAGTGAAGAAGTTACATATCAAACTTTTTTCTAAGTTAGAATTGAAAAACGTTGAAATCAACAGCTGCAGAGAGCCTCATGTCTTTGTTTAACTTGGGCACCTAAAGTGCTAAATCTGCCACTCCTGAAAGAATAACAAACTGTAGTGAATAATTGTAAATTGAAAGAAAACTGCTAAGTAGTTAAAAATTTGCTTTAGAATTCAGCTCCCGCAGAGTCTCTAAACATGAACTTTGAAATGTTGCTACTAATTCTCAATTTAGTTCTGTACGTATTGCTATTCCATTACATAACTATGTTTGATATAAAGTTCAATTGGATTAGCTTTGGCTGCATGCTTAAGCTGTTTAATATCCTAGCTGCCCAGCTAGAAGGTGAACATCTGGCTCACTCTCAAGTCTTTTGCAGCCTCTATCAAGTTTTCTTCTAGAATTGACCTGTATTTAATTCCATCCATCTTCACATTAACTCTGACCAACGTCACTGTCCCTACTGCAGATATGGAGATATCATATGGAGCATGATACTGCCACCACCATGTTTTAAAATGGTAAAAGTGTGTTCGGGGGAATTTTTTGTTTTGCTTTTCTGTCACACATTACCTTTTGTATCTTTTCTATGTATCCCTCCAAGGGGTATATGGGGTTGTGATGTGTTCCTTGGTCTTTGTGACCCTGTTTTTTCACTTAGTTTTTCTAACATATTTTCAAGGCCTTTCTCGGAACAAATTGACATAAACTGAGATTGGGTGCCCTGTATTTGCAGGCCATCAGTCCTTGATTGTGTTGTTCTGGCTCTGATTCCTTAACTCAGGACCTTTGCAGAGTGCTTTTCCCTCTTCTCTCTCTGCCTTATTTAAAGCATGAATAAAGGACACTGGTGTAACTAATATCTTATATAAAAAATATTACACATTTTAAACAAATTAAACAGGTGGATTGTTCAAGCAATTTCTTTCTCTGGATTTCATTTTGGGATGCCATTGTAAAGGTGGCTAAACACATCTGTCCAGTGCTCTTTTCAGATTTATTATTTGTAACAAATATATTAAAGTATGGATATTAGCCAGAGATTTACACTCAGCTTAGATACAACAAGCGTCAGCACTCTCATGTCCTCTTCAACCCCATCAACCCGTCATTGATGCTTTGCTAACAGATTATGTGTACAACTTCATTATGACACTTATTCATGAGAACTTTAAAAGTTTTAAACACAGGTGGATGTAGCAGCTTCTCTGTCAGTCTGTCATAACCTTTGACAGGATAAGGAGGCTGCTTCTCTCACTGTAACCAGAGCAGATTGTGCAACTAATAACCCCCTCACCAAAAACACTCATCTTTCTGTGAACAGTTTGCTTGTGTGTGAGTGTGTGTGTGGATGCTTGTGTCATGTGGATAATGCTGCATGCGAAGGCCAGCTTTAATACTGGTGTGGAATAACAGCTCTTTTGTACATTGTGAGGCAGCCAGCATCTGAGTCCAATAAAATAGTGGCCCTTGGGTCACTGCTCGAAGGATGAAGAAAGAAGATATAATCATACACAGAGGACACAACACCTTTTTTGTGCTTTCTCCGCATATTTGGGTGTGATGAGAGTCTGGGTCCTTCATAAGTTTAATATTTTCACAGTATGACCTTTTGTCACTAATAGAGTGGCTTGCCAATAAGCGTATATTGTATCTTTAGGGGGTGCAGCCATATTAGTGGAGCAATTGGTTGTAGGAAAGGAGGAAGACTTGCTGCATGGAAGACACGTGGCGTCGCGGCGGATACAGACAGGAAACATGTGTGTACTCATGAGCAAGGATGTGTGCCTGCATGTGCATGGTTATGTGCAACGTTGTGTGAGACGACACATGTGTTGAGGAGGTGTTACGTATGACTTTTCTTTTTTGGCTTTCTACTACATAATGACACCATTGAAATGTCTCACCAGAAAATGGAGCCTAAGTCAAGGGAGTTTGCAGTCAGAAACCTCAAGCCAAAGTTAAGCCTCGTCATTGCAGTGAACCATATGCTAAACCCATGTCATGCTAAACTCTGAAGACCCAGCAGCAGCGAATGACTAAAGCCATAAGATAAACACTGCAGTGAAACAATTTAAGACAATTTTTTGGTAATTTTTTGTTCCTAAAACCAAACGGTTGTGAAGAAAAGCTCTTTTTTCACATGTCGTGTTGTTTTAGTGAAAATGATGTCTCATTATGTTATTTTAGGCCTATGTGCAGAGATGCCTTTGATTTTTTTAGAAGGCATTTTTATTATTTCTATTCTACATGTATTTTCACTGCTGAAATTTATGAACACTCAATAGAAAGCTGACATAAACACACAGCATTGAAACAAGGCAAACCCTACAAACAAGATTTTTTCCCCCCGCAATTTCTTTACAACCCCAATTCATAAAAAGTTGGGATAGTATGGAAAATGCAAATAAAAAAAAAGAAAGTAATGATTTCTAAATTAACTTTAACTTGTTTTTCATGCAGGCAATATGAACACAAAATATTTCACGTTTTGTCTTGTCAGTGTCATTTTATCTGTGAATATACATCCTTCCCTGTCATTCAGACCTGCAGAATGTTCCAAAAAACTTCAGTAATCACTTGGTGTCTTCAGTCAATAGATGTCTTTTAAGTGTTGTAAAAAAATGGCAACATTACAAAATGGTTAATGCTTTAGTGCTCAGACTTTTTTTCTTAAATGTGTTGCAAGAACCAAAATTAGAATATATGTTTACTTTGAAAAAAAAGTGCACAAAAAATATACAATTCATAAGAAAGACATTAAATAATGTGCTCCTTAATTTGTTTTCAATACAATACAGGTCAAAAATAATTTAACAAAGTACGGTTTTCAGTTGGATTTCAATTTAACATCACCTCACTTTTTGGGGTTGTAAATGCTGGAAGAAACCCTAACTATGATAAAAGTGAGCAGAGGGTAAAGTTGCTACTTTGACTAACTATATCAGGAACTAGATACTGTGGTTTTGAACCATGTTTTTTATTTGAAAGGGATAAGATATACAATTTCAAAAGTCTGTATATGGATAATGAAGCTAAGATAACTAGTTGGAGGTGAAATGCATTTGATTTGATAATGGCATATGCAGCCAACAGATGATCAAGCACAACGCCAAATGTGTTTGCATGGCAGTAACCAACCAAGTCATCAGCACAGAGATGGAAAGAAGCATCATAAACACGCTCACCTATATTATATAAACTAAAAAAAAGTGATCCTAAGGCAGATACTTGTGGAATACCTTTTGTGCCAGTCTCTCCCCAGGAAGAAACAACACTGAAGGCTCACAAACAGAAAGATAACTTCAAATTTAGCTACTGGCTCATTGGATTTTTTCTTTCTTTTCAGAGATACAGTAAAGTTTTAACTGCCCTTGTGGCGCCGTTGTAGCAGCATTGCTATTGGTCAATGGGAATTGTAGTTTAGTTACTAGCACCTGTTCTGTTTGACTCTAGCAACCTGAGAAAAGCACTTTATCCCGTGTCTCCCAAACAATCATAACAGCCAGCTTACCAGGTTATTACAGCCCAAACTTAGCACATTTACGCTGACTGCCAGATATCATCGTGGGTGTATTCTTCATCTTCTTCTTGATGTTATTTTTTTCAACCTATTCATCCCCCAGGTTGCAAAGACAACTTCTCTTTATTTAGGGCAGGCAATAATTAGAGCAGACGGGCTGTTTGGTTTCCACCTTGATGACACCCTCAGAATGTTGTCAGAGAGTGTAAACACGTCCCAACTCTTAGTTTGGATCCTTTCATTGGACTCATTTGTTCTCGTTGCTTTTTGAAAAACAGGTTGTTGTGGTGTTTGTACATGCTTGTGTCTGTATGTGTGTAAGTGAGAGAGCTGTTTCTATTACTGCAAATTGTCTTTGTTGGCTGTACGCATAGCATCATCTTTTTTTCCTTCACTCATAGGTGTGTGCATGTGTGCAGGTTAGGATTTTTGATCTGAGTGGGGCGACGTGAGTTGCCCTGGGCTGCGAGGCTCATTAGGTATGTGCTTCTCTGAATGTGAACGTATTTGTTAAACCACATGACAAGAATGCCTTTCTGCTGCAACAGATGTGCTGTAATTAGAGAGGGCTTAAGTTGTCTTAGAGCTGTGTGGAAAGTCATCACCAGCTGATAAGTTTACAACAGTGCCCTACCCCTCTCTCATGCACACACACTTTAGGTGCAAAATATATCCTATCAGAGACATATATTATATATATATATATATATATATATATATATATATATATATATATATATATATATCAAACCATACTCAGTTACAGTGTAGTAATACAAGAGCAGCAGTGTCAAACTCGTTTCCATTTTGGGCCACATCAAGCTGATGAATATACTTAAAGGGCTGGTTGTGGCAGAAAGCCTTGACAAAACTATAACAATCTGTTAAAATGTTCAAATTTATAGAATTTATAGAATCCTCTAGAGTTTCGAGGGCCACATAAATGGCCATGGAGGGCCAGATTTGGCCCCCGGGCCTTGAGTTCGACACATGTGCCATAGAGCATACGCAAGCATTTTTTTGCTGAAGAATCCCATAAAAGAGTGATGATGGAAATTCTTACAAAAAAATTTAAAAGCAAATTTGTATTGAGTAAAAACAGCTAATAATTTCAAAACATAACTGTATAAATGTGCTCATGTTATTGAATTTAAAGAGCTTCATGGCAAAGAAGATATGTTAAGCCAGTATTTAGGTCTTTAACCTCATACATAAAGAGGGCAACTGATGTGGCCTGTTATCCATTCTACAGTGAATCAGGAAGATAATGGCCTATCTGTCAGCATGGGGCCTCCATAAAACCATTAACACCTTTAGTTGTTCCCCTCCTGTTATCCAAACATTCTGCGCAGTTCAAAAAGGCAAATGACACAATCTCTTAGCCTTGCTTTAACTCTGCGTTGCCCCTGATTTCAACATGTGCACTTACACACACTCTCACACAGACTGTCAAGCAAACACACTGCTAGGTAGTAACATGTATTAATTTGCTCAGACCTACTGTCTTACATCTAGATGCAGCTGAAAAGCATTTGTGATGGAATGCAGTTAATGTTGTATACCTGACAGCATCTGATGTACCATTTGGACCATCTACAATCAAATGTACTGTAATTCCCCCAGACATTTGCCATCACTGTGGAGCAGACTTGAAAACCATTTTATTATGTAAACCAGTGAGACAAAGTGAGTACTTTAAACAATCACGTTACTTGCATTGGGCATGTATTTGTGCTCTACCTGTACATTCAACAGGGAGAGCTCACATCATTCTGTCTTTGCAAGATATACCACCACCCTAACAGTGTGACGATTGTCTGATGTAAATCTGGTGCAGGAATGAAAGTAGCAGAGACTACCACAACCAGTTTGCAACACTTTACATGATGCAGGGTGAACACATACTTTTGGAAGGACACCATGACTGACAAAGGTATCACATGAATGAACTCCTCATGCGACTAACACCGGGTTCAGACCGGCCATGGAAGCGATGTGAAGCGCCACGCTCAGAAAAATTACATTGTATCCACTGCTCCCCCTGTTCACACCAGACACGTATTTGTCCACGGCAGTAGACCAGGGCTTCTGTTGTTAATTCAGAGCTATTTTTTTTCATCATGGATAAGTAAAGAACCTCATAAAATCATTATGCAATATTTCTGTTAACAGGAAGTTTGCACATTTCTTTAATTTATCTATTGTTGACATGCACAAACAGTCAGAGAGAGTGTGTGGTAGTAGAGGGTAGTGAAGATATACCATAGAAATACGCATATTTGTTTATCTACTCTTCATATTTAATAAATATATTTTGTCTTACTGTTTCCCAGTATGAGTAGACAGGAGGAGAGCGCTCTCTATCATCTCTATAGTCTGTTTAGATCCACAAATATGATCGTATTTGTTAACTGCAGTATTTTATTTTGAAAAATTGCCTTTTTTCTCACAATCAACCGGATTGTCTTGTGTGTCTTGGTGTGACTTCCTGCTAGAATTGACACAGATCGCTCATGCAAAATGTCTGGTGTGAAATGCACCATACACTGCAAAAACCCACCACCTTAACACTAGATAAATAAACTTGTCTCTTAGGGAAAATTTACTAGAAGCAAGTGAAATTATCTGTCCATGCAGTAAGTACATTTTTCTTATTACGGTTTCTTGAAATAAGAATAATTTCTAGACCTAAATAAAGCCAAAAATAAGTGGATATTTTTTTATTTTGAGAACAACTTTTGTTTTAAATGGCATCTGAAAACTATTTTTGCTTGAAATACATGTAAGATAGTAAAATTTTAGATATACAGACTAAATAAGAAAAAAAAGTAACATTTACTTGAAACAAGTCTAATCATCTAATACATGAAACTGCAAACCTATCTTGTAATGCTCAAAATAAGATGGACATGATAATTTGGTTAGATTTAAGACAATAAATCTTGCCAACCTACAAGGAGTTTGCAGTGTAGGTTTACAAGGGCGCTGAATGGAAGCGGTTTCCGTTCCGCACAGATTCCGCTGCCGGTGTGAATCAGACTTTAGGCATCAAGAGATGTAACAGTTGCTTATCTCCTAACATAAAAATAAATACTGCCGTGCATCAGCATCCACTGAAAAAGAGAAATGCAATAGTGTTGTACTGTTTATTTTTTAAATATCAAAAGACAATACATTTTACATTTACTATTTTGTTTGCAATATAAATGAAGAACCTGTGCATTTGACATTTTAAAATAGTTAAACTGATAGCAATTAAGTCAGTATTAAACATCTCTGAGATACAGTTGAAAAGAACAGAGCGCAATGGACCGGCTTTCTTCATCTCTCTAGCTTTGCCTCCTCATCCCACCCCTTTGTGCCAATGTTCTTCCTTCTCCTGTAGCAGAAACTCCCAGTGGCTCTCTTCTGTGCCTTTTTCTCTCCCTCTCTCTGTCTGTGTTGCCTTTGGCAAATTGGCAAATAGTGTTTTACTAACGTGGGTACATGTGTTAAGTGGGGATCAATTGTTTGTTTAACAGGATGCCTCTATTAGACTGGGAGGGTGTAATTAGTGTTGAGGCCTTTTCTTAATACAAGCAGTATCGGTTAGGAGGAGGGAGGAGTAAAGTTTATCCAATCAATGCCAAATCTCAAGGAAGGATTGGCTGTAGTTTGGTTTTGAGAAATTACATTTATGATAAATCTAATCAGCGGGGTGGAGCCTGAACATTCAGTGGAGTTGTCCTCAATGTCCTACTGTGCATCCTTGGTTACCAGCCTAAAGGCAAAATCAAGTATCCATAATGAACTTGCACAGGGCATGGATAAAAACCCCGTAATGTCTGATTATTCCCTTTGCTGTTTTACTGGTTTGCTTTGTTCACATCAAATGGGCTCTTTGAAACACCTCATACCAACTATGGGCTGCGATCCCTATGCTTTCCAGCTAAGCCGATCAGCAAGCCATACCAAAGAACTGCAGAAGAGAGAAACCAAGCAGATTCTTTCTTTGTCCCTTTTTTAGTTTATTTGTCTTGAAAATAAGCACATTCATAGGTAGTATACGCTAAAAAATTGTTGAAAATAAAACATAACTTTGATAAATCAATATATGAACAAATTATCTACAGTATTTTTCACAATTTACCGGATTGTCTTGTGTGTCTATGTGTGTGTGTGTATATATATATATATATATATATATATATATATATATATATATATATATTTATCAGAATACCTGAAACCAAACAGAGTTTTACGGCCCTCACTACTAATGTACTCTTTTGTGAATTTGTAACAGAGGTTGAGGATCAGAAAAACACAAAACCCAGGCTAGTTCTGTGCTCCGACAAAAAAATATACTTGACATATTCTCTTAGTTCTGTCAAACATGATGCTGCAGGCAAATACAAGTAAACTCACTGCAATTCCAGTTATACTCATTAAATGGCATCTGTGTCAGATCAAAGACTCTGTGTGTCACAGCAAATGCAGATAAAACTTGTAAGTTCCCTTAAAGAATAGAAGTAAACACAGATATGAAAATAAACCAGCCAAGAATATAAAAAAGTCCTATGATACAAAAATACAAAACAAATCCTATGATACCTTCGGCTTGTTGCAGGCAAGAGTGATGTCAGGGCAGCAAATGAGTCAAAAACTTGATAGCAAGCCCAAGGCATACCAACTGAACAAACTTATGGGCTTGTTGTTTCTCACACATCCACCTTTACACATGTCATATTATATTCAGCTTTTTAAAAAATATTTAATGCTCTACAGTGAAGTGCACAGGAGTGTGAATGTGTGCTTAACCTTTCCCTATGTAAAACTGGGAATTTGCTTAACTCACACGGTGCTATAAAGACACAAACATGATCTCTTTCCCAAAGCATTACATCGCATGAATGAATGAAAACATTTTGGTTTATTAAAAGTTGTTTAAAGTTTAATCAAGTTCAAACTTAACTTTTTAATTTGAAATTGAAATTTGAAGCGTATACTGTATGAACATAGATATTTTACTAATATGTAAGTGTTCACCAATATCCCCGAGAATTGCAATATCTACTGTTTGTGTTTAAACTAAGGATGGACCGATACCAATATTGTTATTGGGCATCGGGGCCATATCATTCTTTTGTAATGTGTCGGTATTGGTTATCGTGAATTGATATTTAAAATGTGTAAAGTGTGCAATAATTTCAAAGGAAATGTTTATTTCTCACTTAGGATTTCTGTTTTGTGATCATTTTTGTTATTATTTTTTATCCAATTCTATTAATTTATTGTCACTTGCATTTCTGTATTGGTTGTATTGTATTGTACTCAGTATCGGCAAGGAATCAAATCCAAGTATCGGTATTGTATCAGTTTGAAAAAATGTGGTATTGTTGCATCCTTAGTTTAAACCACTTTTACAAAAACAGTTTTCCTTCAAGAATCAAAAAATACTATAGCCTTACAGTGACTTATAAAAGCATGTATACCCCATTTTTCTTTCTGTCAAGGTACAACCACATACTTTGATCTTTTTTATCTGGACTATATGTGATAAAAAAAATGCAAATTCGCACACATCTGCGAAGTGGAAGGATATTATACATACTTGAAAAAAATCACAAGTAAAACTCATAAAATTGCATCTTGTATTCGTATTTATCCTCTTTTGATTTGATACTCACCTACTCTAACCACAGTCTTATGCCAGCAAATGAAAACCAAGGAACACCAGACAGGTCAGTGATAAACTTGTGCAGACATTAATATTAGCTGTCAATAGATGCAGGCACAAAACTCATTACTCTCATAATACAAAAAACAGACATGGACATACATTGTTCCCACAACTAGATACAGGAAAGTAAATATTGGAGTCAAGATTGTAAAGTGACTGTTTCCTGAGAAAGCACCAGACTAGTTTTACTTTCATCGCATTTCTAATCTAAACAACCCATCCATTCTCCAACTACGCAATAAGTGGCAGAGTGACATTTGAGTGGGGCCACCTCTTCTCATCCATTGTTGTGGCTTTTGAAGTCCCTTTTCAGGTCATTAAGCTCCATTTCCCATTCACAGAGAGCTTGTGTGGCAGCCGTTTGAGCACAACAATGGACCCTAATGACTTAACGCTTCTGTTTTCATTCTCAACCTCTCACCCATCCCACCTCCCCCACTTCAGCTCTTTACCCACCTCTTCATTCGCCCCAAACAATCATCCTCTTCACCTCTTTAATAGTGGCTTACACCCCTCATTTGGCTGCCCACGTTTTTTATGGGGCATTGTAATGATCTGCAGCTGTGGGGTAAAATCGGGGTGTAATGTTAAGCCAGGCAGAGAAGGATGACCCAATGTGCAGAGGTCAACATATTGTGTTAGTGCTAGGCCTATGGGGTCCATTAGAGCCTGTAAAGGTTATTTTCTGAATCCATGGCTAGCCTTTTGAACTGGATCATCTCTTATTTTGTCACAAAGTGCTACTTAATTTGTCAATAATTTACAATCATTGTTCTGTTAAGATGACTGATAAACTGTGATGGAGTGGAGTGGCTCAGGCATCAAAGACTTTTGAGAAAATCAGACGCATGTTCTCATACCTTCAGCAGGTGTTCTTACATAGATTAAAGCAGCAAACAGATGTCTTGGAAGATATAATATCTAACGGTTGAAGGAAGCCAGTAATACAAGTATGCTATCACGCACCCTACTCTGACTTACAGGTCTAACAAATTTGAGCATTCCCTGTTGGTAAAATAAACCATTCAAAAGACGAAATAGAATCCACAAAAAAAGCAGCGAATTATAATAAAAAGCAGGTAAAATATGTACTCATTATTTCAAATAGATGCACCTCAGAGGTCTTTTGCCTGCACACAGCTGCTCAAGGCATCAACAATTTGCCCAGCTTTCCTGTACAAATGGCAGATGAAGCCATAACCTGAACTGCAAAAACAAAGGGCAAAAAAGCAATCGGTAAAATCAAACTGACCCCTGTCACTCTCCCTCTCCACAACTGGCGTAATCTTAATTGAATCTGCCTTACAGAAAGATGTTGACACTGAGAGATTGCACAAACCTGGGAGGGCTTTGCGAACGGCTGGTAGTACTGGCCAAAAAAATTGAAAAAGAAAAGGACCCACCTAGTCATTAATGTGTTGTACGATGTTCCACTCCCCCATCTCTCACTGTCTCAGGGAGATAATTGCCCCCCCCTCCGACCCCACACCAATCTATCCACCGCCATCCCACTGCCAACAACCAGTTTGATCCCCCAGTTTAGTCTACTGAGGATAACCTTACATATTTAGCATGTCCAGTTAAAACAAACATATGATACATAAGCCAGCTATTCCTGTTATCATAGCTCGCTACACATCTTCTGCTCGCATCAGCTGCTTCATTTTAGCTGGTTAAAGGTATTATCCACAGTATTTTTCTGATTAAAATGTATTCACATCAACAAATGGCGACTTCAGATAAGAAGCAAACACAGGAATAAGGGGTCATGTCTACAGTTTGGGTTCATAGATACATGGGATTTCACAAGCACTGATTGGCTAACTCATCCCGATGGGACAGATCCATCATTATGATGTCCATTGTGTTTTCATTGCCACTGATAGCAGCATTTATAACCTTTCAGAGTCACAAATCATCACGTATTTACTGTGAACTGAGAGACAGCTGGTGTGATGTCGATCACACGGCTCATCCAAGCAATTGAAAATACTTTTCAGTGCTGATTAAATAATGATGCATGGAATACTATTCTAAGTTGGTATTAAATAACAACTCCATATTCAGACTGAGATCAATGTGTTACTTCCTGTCACAGTTTTGCCTGATATTTGAGGTGTTAGAAAACCCATTCTCTTCGCTGTATTTTTTCCCTTTTTTATAGTAATAATCTAGCATCCAACTATTGATAATCAGAATAAAAAAATTCCAGATAATTTATTAGTTCAGTTTTCCGTAGCTCCAACACTGATTTACAACTGAGTTTCAATAAATTAGATATGATAGTAAACGTCTTAAAGGTAGAGGACAACAGCGATATGTCCTCCAGTAGAAATGTTTACAGTGCAATGAGAAGGGACAGAGGTAGGAAAAGCCCAAGTCTTGCTTTAGCCAGATCTGAATACGAATGTCAGGTTGCTCCATGCAGGTGGCATGTGATAAGAGCCCTAATCTAGATGAAAGACCCCAGTGCAGGCCTCCCTTATTAGCGCTGATAAAGACAGGGTGCAAGTAGAATACTAATACCCAGATTCCTCTCTCTGCATTTAGCCTGGTTTCCACGGCTTACTCCCAGTTCTCCTGGAAGCAAACAATTGTAAACTATACCAAGCAACATTATCCGTTGGATCACTCAAAAAAGTGAAATTGCCTGCTTTGAAACTGCTGTAGAAATAAGGGTTAACAAATGTAGATCCATTGTAGTATGTGTCAACATTTGATCTACCATATCTAAGTAACTATTTAACGTTGCAAAGCTTTAGTGTAAGCAGTAACTGCAGATTCTGCTGCAGGGCAACTATGACTGGATAGGAACGGAGTTTTACAGCAAGCAAGGGATGGGGAATTGGAACTCCTCGAACTCATCAAATATTTGCTATAAATGTTTGCTAAAACTGTTTTGGGGGGAATTTCAGGCCCAGAACTTGAAAGATATAGGTGAGTAGGAGTTAATCTATATAGCTGTGTTACAGAGTGGGACGCTAACAGGGCAGAGAGGCATAGGCATGCCCTGAAGCACCTCTGATGCCAGCAGGCGGGGTGTCTGATACCAAGAGTGTCTCCTGCCTACAACCTATTTAAATTCCCCTTTCTCATCCTCACTTTCACGTCATATACACAAATGCCGTGTCTGTTGTTTCCTCCTCCCAGAAGCTATATTATTGGTTTATTACAGTGTCTTAAACATATTCAGATTTTATAATTTTTAATTCTGTAGAATAATTTTACTGACACTTCATGTGACAAAGAAGTAAAATAATTGGGAAGGGGAGGATTTTTTTCATTTTTTTAAAGAGCTGAATGATACCCTCAGATACCCAAAAATAAACTCTTATATAATCAATTGTCTTCAAAGCTCAATAATAGTAAACAGAGACTTTTTGTGTTTTGCAAATAAGGTTATTCTGTGATAAGTAATCTTATAGAAAGTTAGAGAAGAAACAGCAACATAAAAACCAAGAAACAAAGCAAACAGGACTTGGAGAAAGTTGAGGAGAATTTTAGAGGGTTAGGTTATAAAACTATAACTTAAGCTTTGGATATTTTACAGGGTACTGTTCTATCCATCATCTAAAAATTGAAAAAGTATGACACAAATGCTAGCTTGACATGGGTGTCTACCTAAACTAACAGGCCGGGCAAGAAAGTGTTTCATCTGAGTGGTCTGAGCTATATCTGGAAGAGGTAAAGTGTAGCATCCAATGCTCAGGAGGGAGAATCTGTTGACAGCCCAACAATGTTCTCCAAAAATCTACCCTTAATGGAAGATTCTCAAAATGTAAGCCATTACTGTCATAAAGTTAGCATTTTGCCACAAAATCATGTTGTGACTAATATATGTAAAAGTAGGGGCTCCGGTCAGAAGAGGCCAAAACTGAACCTCTTGCTCTGTAAGCAAAATGGTCAACATGCTAAGACAGTTTACTTTTGGGGAATGTTACTTTACACTGTAGTAATCAAAAGAGATGGATGAACTTATAGCATGTGTATGATAATTACAGTTTGTTATGGGAAATTTGAAACACTAAGCCTAGATTATACTTCTCCATCAGCAAATTTGCACTCACACACACGTATTGACAGAGATTTTTCTTTTTTTATACTTTCCATTGGAAAGTCAGTGTTGCAAAGCAATTGTTAACCGGGACAGCAGGGGGTGCAGACCTTTTATGGAGGATCTGCCTACCACTGCAGCGATGTCTCTGGTCGTCAGCATTTTTTTTTTTTCACTTTCTAAATGCACATCCACTCAAGGAGCAATGAGCGACACAGAGCAAGTTCTGATTGAGCTGAAAAGCTCTGTACTAGAAGTGCAGCGAATTCAATACTCATAAATTGAATGCAAACAAAAACAGCGGTCTGTTTAGTTGTTCTCTACTCCTCCTGGTGTAGACCATAATTTGAGAAACTTGCCTTGCAGTATAAAGTATCTAGTACCCAAAAGCTGCATTCATTACTGATTACATCAGCTATAGAGCACAGTTCTAGTGAAATGATCTGGGGCTGATGTTGGGCTGACCAATCACAGAGGTGCGCTCTTCGTTGTGTTCAACCGATAGTTAAAAAAATTGGGCTGTACTCTTTTTATCCTTGCATTGACGGATAATGGCGTTAGTGTCTCGGTACATATGCAGACGGCGAAGTATAAACTAGGCTTAATGAGACTTATTTTATTTTAAAGCTAGTAAATTTGCTGTATAGAGAGAATTGTAAGAAAAATATTCCAGATGAAAACATTCATCTTACATTAGACATATAGTGAGTTTATGATCTTATCAGGAAATAAGAGCTCATTAGCTGCTCATTAACCCTAGTAGACATAAGCCCATCAAAATGTTTGTTTTTTTTTCAGTGTGGTTATTGGAAATCTTGTAAATGTAAATTCAAGATGAGAAATGAACCCTGTGCCGATCGCCAGTCTATCAGCTGTTTTATTATTATAAAGAGCAAATCTGTATTTTCAGTCAAGACTGTCTTGTCTGTGAGGCACATGTAAACTGCTGACCCATAAGTTAACTGTTTAGTGATCCAACAGTAATATTGTGAGTTCTTCTGCCCCAGATGAAACATTAGCTCCTCTCAGGGCTGAGCGTTTCTGGGATGTTTCCAGCCTAGCTGCAAGCAAAGCTCGTCCTGGGACTGCCGGAGCCAACACGGCGATCCAGTTACCATTCTGTGTGTTGCATTACAAAAAGAGCACATTTGGTTCTGCTAATCAGCCATAATGCTATTGCCATCGATAAAGTGTGTGAAACATCATTCTTGCGAGTTATTCCTCAAGTCATTTAGCCTGGTAATTGACTTTTGAAGCAGTCTGGACTGAGGAGTGATACCATAGACCAGGTGGGCTGGATGCACATATATGTATCATTTCTTTGTGTATGTTGATATGGGTTTTGGAGGCAGACATCCTACAGCTCCCCAAAAATAGGCTTGTTCATCCTCTAAGCTCCCCAGTGTTACTCAAAGCAGATAAAGTAGAAATGTTCTCCGCAGAGCTGAGGAGACAGCATATTGATTTTATCTTAGATGAGGTCTCTGAAACTTCATGTACTGCTGTTGTTGTCATGGTGGAACATTAGTGTCTTACAAGCTGCACTGCCCCATCCCCTATCATATCCTGGCAGCCATCTTGGAAACTGTTGAGGGATGCTAATGTGCCTGAGCATTAGTGTTGTCCTCTTCCAGTACCACTGTTGACAGAGCGCTTGCATGATAAGATGTATTAGGCCAGATAATGTTGCTGTTGACTAACCATTGTGCTGTCTAAATAAAGCTCTGTGTAAAAGTACTGATCCGCTCTTACTAGGTTACAGTGCAAACACTGTGAAACGTCCCAGGTGGAGCTGCCATCTTGGCATGTGGGTCACAGTGAAACATGGCACTCCTATGCCCAAAGGCTTTTGGGTGTTTCATGAACTGTTGCCAGAGAGACTTCTTTAATGATGGATTAATGAATACAATATTCAGTTACTGAGTAAGGGAATAAACACTATCAATTAAATTTCATTTGTAAAGATCCATGCACAGATAAAAAAAAGACAAGTCAACAAACTGAAAATGAGACGAAAGCTTTTACTGTAGGGTTTTATCAAAAGAAAACGGGCCCAATGAAATTAAACATGATACATTGTGTGTAAGCCCCCACTTGGCTCATGACACCACTCTGTTTTCATCAGCAAACAAAGCCTGGTTGGAAACAAAAAGCAAGCAAAGTAAACCTGCTCTCTGATTATGACTCACATTTATAGCTACTCATACATTCTTATAATCTGATTTCGTTATGTGGAACACTTTTCCTTTTTTATGTATTTGTAGCACAGCTTTAACCATGAATTAATAGAAAAAAAATGAAAAAAAAAGGAATTACCTTAAATTGGAGTTTTATATAAAATAAAATAAGCCAGAGGGAAATTAAAATTATTTTTCATTAAATGCAATGGGGTAGAAATATGCACAGAGAAGTGATTCTACTTAATTAAACTAATTAAATAAGATCATTAATAAAATATCAGTGAGGCCAGCTGTTTACAGTATGTAAAGGGGGGTCCGGGGATGTGTGGAGATGGGAGGCAGACAGACAGTGTGTTTTTAATATATGATTTTAAGGGTTCCCTTCGGTGAAAGTCTACTCCAGTCCCTTTGTAACAGATCCTGTGGAGACAACAAACAGCACCAGCAAACACGTATGAACATAAAGCATCGCAGTAAAAGGATTGTTGGTAGAAAGCAAGAAAAAAAAAGGTGCTGGGAAAAAATAAGATGTAAAGAAGATGGCATTGATATCAATCAAGAGATAGACATTATGAAGATGTTGCCCAAGCCAGAAAAATAGCTTCATTGACTACAGTGAGAACAGTCTTAGCATAGCACATTACACAGACATAGACTGAAAGGTAGCTCAGCAAAAGACAGGCCATCAATTCAGAACCAATGTAAAATGCAAATGCACTCAGGTTGAGGCATGAAACATGCCCTGTAAGTAGATGAAAATCACATTGTTGGGCCTTATTGATACTTTTAACATTTAGGAAAAAAAGAGGACACACGCATGCATGAATATATATGTCAAATATGAAGTACAGGTGGACTACATTATAATGTTATGATCTTGGTCAAACAGAATATTTGTACGCAGAGTTAAAAGGTGGATGTGTCAGCAATTCAGCATACAAACCTGACCCCAGTCAGACACATCATAAAAGAATGGACCAAAGTTCCAGAAAACTTTTATCAAAAGCTTGTGGAAGGTTTCTTAAAATATTTGACCTATAGTTAAAAAAGGAATTGAATCAATTATTCAGGAAACATCCAAATTATGAAGTATCTTTCAAAAGTTGTCTCACTCTTAATTTTGGCGTTTAGCATATATTGTAAAAAATAATTTTGATAATCCCAATTGAAATAAAACAAGAACAATTTTGACTGATTTTGTATACAAACAGGAATGGAATAATTCTTTTGGTTTTGGTTTTTTGGTTTTAAATGCCTTGTTGTCAAAGTTCAGAGTTAATTTTAAGTAAAGTTGTGTGTTTTAATGGATTGTCTTTCCATCTGTTACCAAGGTGTCAAGAAAGATGTGCCTTGAAAACTTTTTTTTCAAATTATACTAGTTATGTGGGTGAGAATGTTGATAATAAGGCATCTATCAGCTCTATGCTGATGAAATATTTGTTGGGTTTCATCAGAACACAGTTCCCCTAGTGTTTGATCAGCTGAACATTGCGTCTGAGTCATATTTATTTAGTAAAATTTCTTCTGTCTAAAAACTGGTACATGAAAATTATCTTCAGTTTATTGTTTTCAAAGAAAAAGAAAATCTCTGAAGTTCTGCCTGATATTTTCTGTCGACAGCTTGTCATAGATATCTTGGTGTCTCAAATTTTTCTTTCATGGAACTTGATCTATTTCTATTTACAAATTATGAACTAGTCTACAAACTTTATCTTTATGTATGCCACTTATAAAGATCAACTACAATTTCCAATCACAGACTTATATTGTTTTTTTTTTAGTATGTGCAAAACTTGGGGAAATTTTTTTTTTTATATAATGGCCATATTGTCTGTTTTTACAATATTGTTAAAATACACTATAGGTGAAAATAAAATAACATATTATATGTAAAATGATCAAGTTTTTAACTCTGAACATTTACAGCATTAAGTAATTTATGAGTCAGAGTAAATTGTTAGATGAGGTCACTAAACTCATGAATTAGACACCATATGATTATTTAAGACCTATTTTTGTCACAACACCTAACCACAATAAATGGATGTATTTTGTGAAACAATACCTGAAGAGTTACTCCAGAGATTTATGAAATACTGATAAATAATAATAGCACAATAATACACAGTACACTGCACAATCTGTACTTTTTGGAAGAAAAATATTTACATCATGTAAAGTAGTAACAAAACCAGGATAAGGCGATAACCCAGTTTTTAGTGTGCAAAAAGAGCAGAATACTGGAAGGTGTTTAAATAATTAGAATATGTAGAAAAGTTTTTCTTAATAATTGTGTGTTTTTTGTTCTGTGGTCTATTCAGTTTGTATATGTGTTTTGTTTTTTGCTGCTGCTGTTACAACCAAAGTTCCCCCTTGTGGGACAATTAAAGGTTAATTCTATTCTATTCTATTCTATTCTAAACAAATGATGGACACAGCAAAATAGTAATTAATAATGCTATAATATTTAACCTCCTGTCTGAAAGGACTGGACTGGTGATAAATGGAGGCCATACATCCGAAAGGGGTTATAGATCTTGTGCCGCCCACTTGGTTTAAAATGTTCTCTTGTTCACATTGGGTTGCCTGAACATGAAGTGTATTTAAATTAGACAATAATCATATTTTTTTCTCAACATATGCTATGTGTGTTTTTTAACTCATCCCAAACATCTGCAAACAAATGTGTGTGTTTGCACTCAAACAAGATTTGTAACGTTTTGTCCGAGTGACGGATGGTCGTAGGAGTGACCTCTCTTAAGAGCAGTGACTGGTGAGGACCTCCTTGTGACCTCTAGCCACTCAGGGACATTAATCAAAGGACTCTCCTTCATGCTTTAATCACCACTGCTGAAAGCTACTGTCCAGCCTCCTAACCTGCCTCTCTCTTCATCACTTTGCCACTTCAGCCATTCATAAGGGTCTCTTCAACTTCGAACCACAGGTATCACTCCATCATTACACATTTATCAGGGGGTACTCTTATCAGCTATCTGGGCCTGAATATGGAAATAGGATCCCTGCCACTGATAAGCACAGCCTGGATTATTCCTAGCGCTCCTTCATCAGATTGCCACTCAGAAATTGTAGCAGGCTGGAACATTCCACTATTGTTTTGCAGCAGTGTTGATTGAAGGGATGTACAAGCACTGAGGAAGAAATGTGTGTATTTTTTGGATGCATTTGCACATTCTTTAGTGGCACATACATATGGTTCCTGACATAGTTAATTTGAATGGTGCAAAGTGGGCTAACCTTACAGAGAAACTCTGCATCCACAAACAATCACTTTACAAAAATGATATAGTCTGCATCCTATTGGTGATGCATGATGATTAGCATTTGCACTGATCTGCACATAACATACTGCTTCCTTAGGATCACCTCATGATAAAATAGACCACTCCTAATTAGAACTCCATAACCTGATCTGTTTCTTCAAAGGCAGCAACTCATGCACTAATCTGTTACATCACTTCATTATGGATTCTTCACAGTCCCACCCAGCTCTCAAGCAAGCTTGTTGAGAAGGGCATTATTAGCGCTGCAAGTATAACAGATACAAAGCTGGCTCTGTTGTTCAGTGATGCTCCCACCCTCACGCAAACACAGTCACACACAGAGGCTCAAGCATACACCCTGACCTCTAGATGAGTTGTCAGCCTCTGAAGGGCTCTGGTGTGTTGACTTGAACAGACTCCTTACAAAGAAGTATTGACACAACTAGAAGGGTTCTGTCAAAATCAGAAACATCAAGAGAGTGAGAGAACTCCTTCATGGCTTATCTTATCAGATGTGTTATTAGCTGAAAGTGGTAAAAGTATCAGAAGAACATTAGTTCACAAAAGAGGCCGTGTCTATTGTTGGAAATAAATCACACTTCCATCTTCCCTCAAGTAATTTATATGAGTGACTTAAATGGCGTTTTGTTGAGTTTGACAACACAGAGGCAAAGACTATGTGCAGTTGTCACACAGGACAGAAATAACTTCATCATCGCAGTCAAGGTCAGAATCAAACACCTCTAATATGTTATAACATGCTTCTATAATTCATTTGCTACCACTCATTGCCTAAAAAGCTATACATGGGATTCTCTGGTTACTAAAACTATATCCTGACTTATTGCACAATCATGTGTGCTTTAATATCATCTTTACAACTTGTTCTTTGCAGTTGTGTAAACCCTTTTAGTTTACAACACATATTTTCATTTACAGCGTTGAGACACATAAAAAAAAGAAAAACATGATTACAAAGCAGTAAATAAATTTACTACGGGGGATGTGGGGGGGGGTTTGGTTTTGTCAAGAAAATAATCCATTACCATCAACACATTGAACATCATAGGATGTGACTTGCATGGCTCTCTTATTTCAAAAAAAAATTTTTAACCTTCCCACTCCTCTCTGTGTTCTGGTGACCCCAGTTCCCACTATGCACCTTTTGCTGCTCTCGGTGTGTCAAAATGACCCTGTTCACTCTGCCTGAAGACCAGACTTGACCCAAATCCAAACTTGAATTGTACACTTCTACTTTGGAAAAGATACATAGGCATGCAATGTAATTGAGACTGCCTTGATCATGATGGGATTTTTCTCAGTTTTAAAATCATTAGCCTGGCTCCTTAACCGAAAGGCTGACTCTTACCAATGTAGCATTTACCACCAAGACTGCTATGTAATAATAGTATCTGACTTCCCTGACTCCTCAGTCAGCCTGAAAAGGGTGAGTGCATTCATGCACGCAGGCAGCTAAACAGATTTAATTGCCCCTCTGAATAGCTTTGGTAGTGATATCTGAGCATGTGGCAGTGGTTCTCAAGCACACTCAAACAGGGCTGTTCTGGAGATCACTTTCTGCACACTGACAGATACTGATACACAAATGGTGACATGAATAAAACCATAACACAATGACATAGTAGGCCAGGTACACTGAAAGGTTAGGGACAAATGTGGTATAAGTTAGCTCTCGGCACAGAAAGCACAGACAAATAGATTCAAGCATCTAAAACACGACACTGTGACTTTTTAAGTGAATGTTATTTTGTTTACCTAACCCCAAATTCAAAACCCAGCCCTCTTGAATGACGAGCTGGTGCTGTCAAGTCCCTGACCATTTACTTCTTCAATTTCTTTTTCCTACTGTAAAGATATGATAGAAGACTGACACTTTCCTCAAACACACTTTAATATCAGGTACACAAAATCCTTGTTAAACAGCTCAGCTTGGCATCTGATTGGCATGTTTGACAGTCCACACTCTACCCAGTATTTCAAATATTTAGCAAGGCCCTCATGCGGTACCAAGACAGAGACCGCAATGTCATGAGAATGTGCACATGAAGTGGCTGTGTCACACTCAAATCGCCATTAAATTGCCATTCTCACATTACTCCACAGTTAATAAACAGCAGATTAGTGCATTCTTTATAGTGCCCAGCACACATTTCCGCTTTTGAAGGTCTCACTGAGGCATGGTCTCTTGTAGTTGGCATACCCAGCCATGTTAAATAGTCTGGTTAAGGCAGGTGACCTGCTCTGCATCCATTCCTCAACATGCACACCTCACTCACCAGCCTTAGCAGCAGAGGCCCATAACCTCACGCCAACATTGAGCCCACATCATGGGATAAATGATCTCTGTAACCTTTTGTCTAAGTGCCTCTAAGACACATTTAGAAATATGAACTGTTCCTATACACAGGGAGAAATTCTTAAGATAAATTTAGTGAAAGATGAAAACATAAATGTAGGTTGCATGGCTGAAATTAGGGAGTCAAACCAATAACAATAGGAAAAGATGTCATGCTGAAAGTTTACTTGGGTTACTCCACTGAGTCTGTCTGTCACCTCCATACCTTCAGGGGGCTCAAATCACTTTACTCTATAATTACCTTCTTACAAAAGGCTCTGTTAAAGTTCCTGTAAAATAAACCTGATGCTATTGAGAAAAAGAGAGGCTCCTTCTTTTAATTAGGGCAATCCATCTTAACCTTGTCTACCTGAGGTGAAGTGAAGGTAGGACAGGTCAGGCTGCAAAGCGTCCTCCTGTATTGTTTTCTTCACCGACTGTCTGAAGCACAATGCGGGTCTACCCTACTCGCCACGACAACTCTTTTGTTGCCTGGCTGTTGGCTCCTGGAAGGATTTACCGCTGAATGGTCTTTTTTACATTGACACAATACTTGAAGTTCACAAAAGGAACCCAACACTGCAAATTGCACTGTTGCATGTGAAACATATGCAAAACAGACAATCCCAAATTAAACTTATGGTCATATCATTTCCCACTTGGTATTTGATTTCATTTTTTATTTTTCATTTTGTTTTTTGCGAATGGAAAATCTAAGGTTTGTGAGAACAATGTATCTACATTACATATCTTTTATAAGCAGTCTTCCCAGCACTCTACAGTTACATAATTCATAATGTATCATTTGTCAATATTCAGCTTCCTAGTTTTTGAGTCAGAATGTCTTGCATGCTGCCTATTGTTACCCATGTGTGTTTAGTCAAACACCAGACAAGGCATTGTTGTGTTTAGAATCTGTTTTTCGTCCCCAGAATGCTTTCTGGGTGAGGAGCACGGCTTGATGATCAAAAACAGTGTTTGTTTCTCCTTCCCGATCCCAAAAGGGAGAAATGCCACGTCCTAGCAGTCCCAGCAGAGCACAGACGGGCAAACTGCCTCTCACATATCAGGTCTCCAGAGGAGAACGTTCTCCCTTGTGTTTCTATACATCGGGAGTGTGTTGCGTTTCGAAGTGCTTTATTCTTCCCTTTCTAACCTCATTCCCTCATTCTTCCACCTTCTTGGCTCACTTTAGGTGCCGCTGGCAGTTACCTTGAGGTGACACTGATGTGTGTTGTCATCCCTGCTCCAGCTGGTGGTTGGAATAAAACACACATAGACACAAAACCTGTATATACAGAGAGAGGACTGCATAAATCACAGGCCTTTGCATGGCATCTGTACATACTGTCTTCCTTCCCCTCATCCTCTGTCTTCTGAACACTTTCTTCATATCTAATCCCAGTGAACCCGACCCACAGTGCACCACACACGCTTTCATCTGTGCTGAGATGGTGTGGTCGTATATTATTCATGGGTCGTGTGATCTGAAGCTCGTGTCATATGGCAGAAGTAATAAGATGGAGTAGTTGTGAGGAGGTGATGAACACAGTGCAGGAGAAAGGGACACAAACCTTCCTCTCCTGTTGTCTTCCACGTCTCTGTGCGTTGACACACAGCAAAACTTTGATTGGTGTTCGAAGCGATGCCCCAAAACTCAAGAAACAGTCAAAGTGAAACTTGAATATTTTTAAAGAATTTTATATTTTAGACTTTTTAGAGCCAGACACAACATGCTGTACCACAGAGTACAGTTTTTTTCTTTAGAAATACATATACTACGGAAAATAAACATTGAGTATATTAGGGGATTTTTTCCAATGAACATTTCTAAAGGGGCTATTGACACTGAGACACACAAAAAACCTGACATGGGTAATAACCCAATTCACACATACAAATAAATCGAAATAGTGAATTAAGTTATAGAATAAAAAACAAGGACTCTCTTCCACTCTGGAGTTGCTCCTGCTGAGAGGCATCGATCGGTGGTAGGCATACTTACTGCCCCCCGTCTTGGCGCCTGTACGTTGGGGTTTACCTAGGTTAATGAGAGGGTAGCCTTCCCTATTTTAAGTGGTATTGTGCCAAACAGTAGATCAGATTATCCACTCTTTTTGGAATCCCTGGAGGAAGTACTGCAGAGTGCTCTGTCTGGGGACTCCCTTATTCTGCCCGGGGACTCCAATGCTCACGAAGGTAAATGACAGTAAGACCTGCAGAGGTGTGGTTTGACAGAATGGCCCTCGAATGTGGTGTCCGTGTGTGCGCTTGGCACCAGGACACCCTAGGCCGCAGCTCGATGATCGTCTTGTTTGTTGTTGTTTAATCTGATCTACTGCTTCATGTTTTGGACACTCGGGTGAAGAGAGGGGCGAAGCTATCCACCGACCAATACCTGGAAGTGAGTCAGGTCCGGTGGCTGGAGAGGATGCTGAACAGACCTGGCAGGCCCAAACGTGTTGTGAGGCTCTGCTAAGAATGTCTCGCAGAGTCTCCTGTCAGAAGGAGTTTCAACTCTCACCTCTGGCAGAACTTTGAACATGTCCCAGGGTAGGCAGGGGACATTGAGTCCTAGTTGGCCATGTTCCGTGTCTCCATTGTCGAAGCTGTGGCTGCAAGGTGGTCGGTGCCTGTTGCGGTGGCAACCCTCAAACCCGCCGGTGGACACCCGCGGTGAGGGATTCTGTCAAGCTGAAGAAGGAGTCCTATCGTGCCTTTCTGGCCTTTGGGACCCCGGAAGCAGCTGATAGCTACAGGCAGGCCAAGAGGCATGCTGCTTGGATGGTGGCTGAGGAGTGACAATTATCAAACCAATACTAAAGAAGAAGAACCTAGACAGCACTTTGATGCAAAACTACAGACCAATCTCTAATCTCCCATTTATTGGTAAAATTATTGAAAAAGTTGTGTTCCAGCAGTTAAACAGCTTCCTAGCAATGAACAAACGCTTTGACATTTATCAGTCTGGTTTTCGTAGGTACCACAGCACAGAGACAGCCCTCGACAAAGTTTTCAATGACATCCGTACAAATACTGACCGTGGTAAAACCACAGTACTGGTACTATTAGACCTCAGTGCTGCATTTGACACTGTTGATCATGATATATTACTGGAAAATCTAGAGAGCTGGGTCGGACTCTCTGGTACAGTACTCGACTGGTTGAAATCGTACCTCAAGAACAGGAACTTCTTCGTGTCAGTTAGCCAGTTCTCATCACAAAACACAGAAATAACATGTGGGGTCCCCCAGGGCTCCATCCTAGGGCCCCTCCTATTTAGCATCTATATGCTTCCGCTTAGCCAGATTATAACCACCAACCATGTTAACTACCACAAATATGCTGACGACACTCACCTTTATATTTCAATGTCACCAGGTGATGTTGAACCCATCCAAATCCTCAATAAATACAATGAGCAAATTAACAGCTGTATGTCCCATAATTTCCTCCAACTGAACAAAAACAAAACTGAAGTGCTTATCTTTGGAACCAAAAAAGATCGATTTAATATCAGTAAACAGCTTCAGTTGGTCCAACTAGAAACTACTGACCAGGCCAGAAATCTAGGTGTAATAATGGACTCAGACCTGAACCTCCAGGGTCACATAAAGGCAATACAAGGTCAGCTTTCTAGCACCTCAGGAACATTTCTAGGATTAAAGGAATGATGACACAAGGAGACATAGAAAAACTCATCCATGCATTTATCTCTAGCTGCCTTGATTACTATCCTCCTGAGACCCGGCCCATTCATTTGTGTCCTCTGTAGTGGACATTTTGTTAACCTGTATTCCCATTGAATTTTTTGGAGTACCCTATCAAGCTCTCTTATATACTGTAGAGGACATCCTGGGCTTTCCAGTGATATGCCATGTGATTGGTTTGCATGCTGGGAACTTTACTTTTTCTCACTGTCAAGATGGCCGCCATAGCAACAACCACATTTTATGGAAAGAGGAAAGGCAAGTCAAATATTCCTAATTTAATGCTATTTCAACCATTATAATTATATATATTCTTGTTTATTAACATGTCAATAACAACACTTTTACATCTGAAAAAAGTTTAATTTATTTTATTCCGGAATAACTGTCATTTAATCAATGTCAACTGTAGTGGACACCAGGACAATTTTAGTGTATTTAATGGACTTTCTGAAAAGACTTTCTTTGGAGAGTCAGACCATTGCTTGACCGTGTGAGGCAAGGTTGCCTCAGCCTTCCAAGGTGTGACAAGGTGTGCATCGATGAGCAAATCATCCCTTTCACAGGCCGCTGCCCAGTCAGGCAGTATGTGCCAGGAAAACCAAACCCTACTGGCCTAAAGGTTTTTGTGCTCGCCTCAACAAATGGCCTGGTCCTGGATTTTGAGGTTTATCAGGGAAAGAACACATTCAGGGGCCAAAGACTGGGAATTGGAGCCGCAGCGGTCTTGCGAATGGTGGAGTCTGTTCCTAGAGGAACATATGTGTTCTTTGATCGATATTTCACAACAATTGATCTCATGGATGCCTTACTCTCAAAGGGTCTTCCAGCAACTGGAACTATTATGAAGAATAGAGTTCCAAAGCAATGCAACCTGCCAGAAGACAAGCAGCTGAGAAAAGAAGGGAGAGGGGCTTCAGCAACGTTGGTCCGGAGGGACCCTGAGCTGGCAGTGACAAAGTGGTTTGATAATAAACCCGTTCTGATGGCCTCCACTGTCTATAGGAGAGAACCAGAGGACATCTGTAGCAGATGGTCCAAAAAAGAGAAAGTTCATACCCAAGTGAGAAGGCCAGCAGTAATCAGGGAGTATAATGACAATATGGGTGGCGTGGACCTCTGTGACCGAATGCTGAGCTTCTACCGCATGTCAACACGGACCAAGAAGTGGACTTCACGTGTGATGACACATTTCTTTGATGTAGCAATCACAAATGCCTGGATCCAGTACAAGTGTGACAGTGCAGCTCTGAATCGACAACCTAAGAACACGCAGCAGTACCTGGACTTCAAATTGCATCTGGCTGAAGAGTTACTGGACAGTCCATCATTTGTTGACAGCAGTGAAGACAATGAGGAAGAGTTTGAGCCACCAACCAAAACAAGGATCCCGCAACCAGAACCCTCTGTACGTAGATTAGGAGCCAGGCACATGCCAGAGATGATGGACATAAAACATGCAGAAAGATGCAGAAACATGGGCTGCAATGGAAAGACCTACATGAGATGCACCAAATGCAAGATGTTCCTCTGCATAACTAAAAAGAAAACATGCTTCCAGGATTATCACCGTTAAAATGAACTACAAAACTGCCACTGTTCTCCATCGCCATGCCACTATAGCCTATCTTACAGTTCACTCTTGAATTTCATACATGTTTTGTCCTTGGAAGGTATGAGCAACTGATGAGTTACAACAAAAGTTATTTTGTTTGATCAAATTAAATGTATTCTTGGGTTAATATCCCCCTACTGACATAATCTGTTTATTTTCTTCATGTTCCAAATGTCATATTTTAGCATGGACATCGTCCTGTTGTCCTCTACAGTGGACATGCTGTAAAATTTAAACTACAAATAAATTTGAAAAAAATAAAATTGTAAGATGTTTTATTAGGCCCAAGTAGATAGGAAAACACAGAAAAAGGAAATTGCAAGACACTTTTTTTCCCTCGGTTCTCAGGAGGCTATAACAGTATCTTCACAGGTCTACCTAAAAAATCAATCAGACAGCTGTAGCTGATCCAGAACGCTGCTGCTCGTGTTCTCACTAGAACCAGGAAAGTAGAACACATCACCTCAGTTCTAAAGTCCTTAGACTGGCTCCCTGTAGCTCAGAGAATAGACTTCAAAGTGCTTTTACTAGTTTATAAATCATTGAATGGGTTAGCACCAGAGTACATTAAAGACCTGCTATCATGGTACAAACCATCCAGATCACTCAGGTCCTCCAGCTCTAGTTTACTAATCATTCCTAGAACCAGAACCAAACATGGAGAAGCAGCTTTCAGTTTATTTGCTCCTCATCTCTGGAACAAACTACCAGGAATGCAAAGCTGCAGAGACACTGAACTCTTTTAAGTCTAAAATTAAAAGGTAGACTAGCTTATGAATAACTATTTTTTTTCCTAATTTCTTTTTTAAGTGATTGTGTATTAATTACATAAATTTGTTACTTACATTATTTTTTCTTACTGATTGATTACTGTTAAACTAATATGTTTTATTTGTAATCATGTGGTTTCATTATCACTGAATCATGTAAAGCACCTTGAATTGCCTTGTGTTGAAAGTGTGCTATACAAATAAAATTGCCTTGCCTTGCCTTGCCTTGCTTGTGTGTTTGTGTGTGTGTGTGAGAGAGAGAGATAGAGACAGAGAGAGAGATATAAACAGAGATAGAGTGTGGGGGGACTGATAAGTTCAATTTTTTAAATAAAAAGTCCATTAGAATGGAAAATTAGAATTTTGCAAAAAAAACTTTATACAAACAATGGTTGAATTGTAACACTGTCTTGATTAATTAAATAATAATAATAATAATAAAAATAATAGTAATGAAACATATATCCAGTGACATTCGACATTATAACAGATGATTTATGGTGTAAGTTATTTTTATTTATTTTTTATGGGTAGATAACTTGGATTACCAACATCTTTGTGATTTTCATTTAAATAGCTCCATTAGAAATGTATTTGAGAAAAGCAGTATTTTCAATACTTATTTTCCCTCCTGTCTATTTTAGGTAATCTAAATACAGTCTAGCTGAAATTTTTATCTAATATAACCTTTAGAAACAAGTAATCAAATATTAACAATTTTTATCATAGAGACATGAATCTAATAATACTGTGTCAGAAAAATTGTAACTGTTCAGTTACACTCAGGAGGAGGACTTCTGACCTCCCACTATGTCTCTAAGCTCTGCACAAGAAACAGTAGGGTGGGTTTTGAGGGTGGAGGGCAGGACAGAGAGTAAAACAGCTGACCATTATTGGCAAATCACAGACTGAGTCCTGGTGTGGGGTGTCTGGAGGCGACATGTGGTTCACCACCTGGCCCTGCTGTCTGACCCACTGGAGTGCGAGAGAGGAGCAAGGACAGCCTGTATAGCCATTTGCTCATCAATGGAGGGCATCACCGCCACTTAACACAGTTTATCGATCTGCACAGCCTGCAGCGCCTCAGTTGTGTGTCCATTTCCTATTGATTATTTCAAGTCTATTCTTATTGACTGCGTCCTCTGCCTTCTAACCACTGCTTCCCTTGGCCTGATCCACCAGGGGATTTTTTTTTTAAACAGTCATTTGAAATTATAATCTTTGTTAGTAAATGTCATAATCGCCCCTAAGGCCTAGTGCAGATTGGCTGGAGAGCAGAGGTCTCTGAGGTCAATGGCATTGGTCAATACGGATCTATTTGTGTTATGGCTATTGTGGTGACTCTAACCAAAATGTTTAACCTGAGTTTCATTTGCTATTTGCATTCACTTTATGTGGAGCCGGTGATTTCATCTTCATTTTACCATGCTCAAAGATGATGCAACACAAAATAATATTGCTGACAGGGGCACTTTGCTGTTGTCTCATCAAGAAAGATTTGAATTTTGTGGCTCATGTTTGTGAGTAAATGAAGAGTGACGCACTTGCAGAGTGCTCATCAATGCTTCATAGGTTAGATCATTAGATTTAAAGTGACAGGCCTACACAAGGATAGGGTGTGGGGGTTGCTCAGATAAAGATTGGCATATTGCTATTGATTTGATACCCCTGGGGCTTCTTCTGTTACCATTGTTTTAGCCAGAGGGGAGGGTTGGATAGAAGTATGAATCTGATACAAGGCAAATGATGTAACCATTATGAGTGTTAGCTAAACTTTTATGGCTGTGTTCGAATGATCTCCTAATTCTTTAGTGGTTGGTATAAGCCCGATTTGTCTGAGTAGTCATCACCCACCTCTAATTTATTGCGCTAAAATAAGGAATATTTAAGCTGTTAGGCTTCCGAAGCGCATGTCACCGCAGATAACCATCTGTGATCCTATAACAATTATTCTAACCCACGACAAGGGCTGCACTGGCAGTATGAGTCAGGGTTTGCTTTGTGAGCTGATAGGGGTAGGAACATTTCATACCGGACTGACAAACTCCTCAGCTGTCCCTCTAAAGCAGGCTGAAATAAGAGCAGGCCTCAAAAAGCTCTTTGATCTTTTACAGCCCGGGTCAGGGTTGAAATGATGCGTAAATGAGGGAGGAATGAGTTTTCGTTTTGTCAACCTGTTCTGTTATTGTAAAGCAAAGGAGCCTTTGGTGTAACGTGACATGAGATTGTTTTTTAAGTGCTTATACCAGAGAAATGGCTGAACATGTTTGTATATTTGGTTCACCTACACTGGGTTGTGTCCAGCTAACAGCTGTGGGAGCTTAGCCTGACAGAATTAGTATGTGGCAGCGAATGTGAAAGAGTCTGTATTCGCATGCAAGCGTATATGCAGACAGCCTGAATGTGAGCGTTTGTATTGTTGAGTTTAGTCTGCTCTGTGAGTGCACCTGCTGGCTGTGCAACTCTGTAGAAAGATGAAGAGGATCCTCCATCAGTATGATCGGAGAGCAAAGACGGCAAGGTAAATACCTGGCTAAGAGGGAGCAACCTATTTAGCTGTTTACGGAGTGCAGTCGGAGCTGGAGGAACATAAAGGCGGCAAAACATGATCATTATGGGATGCATTTGTACTAAATCGCTGTACAGAACATCTCCTTCCGTGTGCCGACATCACCCACGCGTTGTTGTGACTACAGAGAGAAACCCCCGGAGCTAACAAAGGCAAAGGAAGAAGGCGAGAAAAGAAAAACTCGGGTGCCATACCCATCGCTCAAGTCTCCGCTTGTGTTCAGTAGTTCAATATTACACCCACCCCACCCATTTTTGATTTGAATCTGACAGCTGTTTCAGAAGTGCCTTACTCCATATCACAGAGAGGAAAATGAGAGCGCTGAAATCCACAAGATGTGAAAGGTGAATATCGGGGAGGGGGGACACCCAGCCCCCCTTCAGTAAAATAAAAAGGAAAAGCCCCAAACGCAGAATAAAAACAAATACATGAATAAATAAATCAATAATAGGAGTTGCAGTTGAGCAGAAAAACACTGCAAAAAAGTAAGAACAAAAAACAGCAGAAGATTTCAATAATTTAGCTACCAGAGACATAGTATTTCTGTTCACAATAGGGTGAGGAAAGAGTTGAGAATTGGGATTTTTTTAATTATTATTAATGCCACTGTGCACAGCTCACACATATTGTTCCTCTGCAACACTGTCAATTGTCTTCACAAATGGATAGTTAGAGACAGGTTCTGTCAGATTCAGGTTGCAGAGCTTTGTGGAATCGCAACAGTTTCTCCTTAGAGCAAATATAGACACTTTATAAGTTTAGATATGCGCCTTTGATGGAGAAACGTGATTTACCTCCTAATAAAATTACCATTGAGAATGTTCATTTTCTGCTTAGCCTCTGGATACTAGCATGATAATTAGTCTGTACTGCCTAAATCATCTAATTTCTGTTTTTTCGGGTTTGGTTGTGATGGGTCTGACTTTAAAATTTGGTAGTGGTATGTTTGTGTAGGTGAAGACATAAAACACATTCAGATTTCTTGTAACCTCAACTAGACCTTGCAACAAACATCATGATTCAGAGTGCTTTTTTTGCGTCCCTAATGTAATGTCAGTACCAATGCTCACGGTTAGCATCAAGCTACCCTAGGATCATCAGTGACTTGGCTAAGCCTAAATGACCCTTGCCAGTGTTCTGAGGGCTGGCGTGAACTTAATCACTTCAGCAAATTGAAACCACTTGCACTGCAGTATTTTTACAGAGGTATAGCATATGACCTCTGTCTATGTGGACTGACCTCTTCGTTTGAAAGGACTCAAGGACTAAAGAAAAAACACGCTAATGCTGTTTTGCTTGCTCCATATTAGGCTGGAATTCCTAGCTTGCTATCCTCCTTGCTGGGTGATTTATAACAACAAAGTTGTAATCTTCTGAGTTGACATTTAGAGAATGTGGTAAAAGTTGTGTCTTCAGCGTGAATGCATTTTTATCATCGGCTGGATTCGCCACCTTTTGAAGACCTTCTGGGCCTGTAGTAAAATTTCTGACCCTGATTACTGGTTTTCAACCGTGGCTCCTGTCAGTCAGAGGAGTAGGGTCAACAGCCTTTGCAAAATAGGCTCCCTAGACCACAACTGATCTGACACGGTGCTGGAATGCCATGGTATTGATTCTTGATGTCCATGGGAAAAAGAAAGTAAAGTCAAATGTGCTTATTTTAGACATTTTCTGTAAAATTCATCTTCAGCTGTAGATGTGATGAAACACAAAACAATGCAGAAAAGAAAAGAAATCCCTCTGTCAGAGGTGCAACTAACAGGTAACCAGCTAGCACATGTTTACCTGTTTCTGTTCTTTTGTTTTTTATCCAAGAGCTCAGAGCTAGGATGTCAGGGGAATTGAAGGACTTACACAACAGCTCACTATGATCTGCTTTCACTCAGCCCTTGTCATGTCATAATGTTTTAGCACAAAAAGACATACATGTAGCCTCAACATGCTACTTCTCTATTGCTGGAATTTCAGGACACATAAGGGGCTCCCCCATAAAATCCACAATGAAATCCCCAACTCTCTTTTCCACCCGCTTCCTAATCATAAACAGGCTCGCACATAGCATGGGCACTGCACCCTTAATACCTCTTCAGATAATAAGTATTTAGCCTTGATTTACAGGAGCAGTAAAACTCTTCAAAGTGCAGCATAATCTTTCATTAGGGATACCGTGGACGATGTCAACCATATCTGTTCTTCATTATCTTTAATCACACAGTGTTTTACCTGCTCATTTTATTGCAACAGAGATCATAAAAAAAGTCTTGTTAAAATAAAAAAAACTTTAACTTTTTATATTATCTTGTTAACACAACCGAACAAAAAATACCTATATATTATATATTTAACTTATCTTGGACTTGGCTCGAATGGGTGGATAATTTTCATTATAACTTCAATTTATTTTGCTCATTCTTCCTCTTCACTGATCTCATTTCTCTCTCCTACTGAATGCGAGTTGAAGTAAACCATGAGAGAAGGTTTCTTCACACATCCACAAGACGTTATAATTCAGGTATATTAAAACTGCTGAGAAAGAGTGATGATAAGTGAGGTAAAACTTTTTTTAACACAGCCCAATAACTGACATATCACTCAGACTCTCTTTGCATTAGCTTTTCAATATCCTCACCAATGAACCATGGAATTAACGTAACAATGTGTGCCCACTGAGTGAGATCTGGATTGCCTGCATTTACAGTCCGGCCCAGAACACTGACCAATGCCTTATATGGGGGTAGGGATCTCCAGCGAGGTATTTGACCCGCATGAACTTTGACCCTTCGATGATTGAAGTGGCTGCTTTTCCTGCTCCAGTGCTCCAGCCTATAGACAAGGTGACGATTCCTGCAGGAGCTCTCTGGTTGCAAAATCTTGGAGAAAGGGCGGAAACACAGGGTGGAGCAGGCGCCAGGCTTTGTTGCGAGCCTTGTTGTAATCTGTCTGCTGGGTTTAGGCCTAAAGACATGTTGAGCATTCATGAGAGGAGACTCCGACCTTGAGTGGTCTCAGTTTGTGTTACTTTGGCTCTTTTGCTTCGGGGCAACGTTTTAGTCATGTAAGTTGGAGATGTCACTTAGCTTATTTTCGGGGCAACATGTGAAGCATTTCATCATCTGGATCTTCCTTGTGAGGATTTTCATCTCATCAGTGACACTTTAGTGCAATAATCCAGTTAATGAACCTTTATACTCCAATAATATGTGGATACTTTTTCATGCAATCACTTAAATCCAGACCATGCCCATTTTTAGCACAGATCCATCCAGGTGTTATGTTGCACTTCTGCTAATCTAATAATCTCTCTTAGTTTTCACCTTGTCCATGCCTGAAGGTCAAACAAATTTTCTCTCTTTAGTGGTCTCAAATGTTGCCATGCTGCTCTCTGGGTCATCCCTACTAATCCCCAGTTACTCAAGTCCTGCTGGATTTCCCCCATGGGCAGGTGAAACTGGATCCCAAAACCCTGAAGCCTGGCCAAGATGTTCGCAGAGATAAACATCCCGGGCTGACTCCCAGTCAAGGGTCTTAGGCAAGAATTCAGAAATACGTCATCAGAAATCCATTACGAGCAGCCCAGTCCTTTAACCGCAAAGCCTAGCAGGAGCCACTAGACTCAGTAGCTCCAACCTGGAAGGCCATGCTTATATGTCGAGTCCTGACCCAGTGTAAGTTTATTCTTCATGGCTATTCCTTACATCAAACCCATCTCTTTTCAGTAACAGCTTTGGGTTTATGATCTCGTTCCTGTTCTCGCATGGTGCCTGTGGCCTGGCCCACTGCACGACGCCTGAATATGAGGCTGGCGGTGGCTCTAAGGATCCAGGCACTTGCTTTAACAACGTCTGCTGAATGCTTGCAGACTCCTCTATTGTTTGTGGCGTAGCATTGTTTGTGCAGCTCAAAAACACTTGTGTACACTAACCATAAGTGGAAGATTTATCCCATCATCTTTCTATATCTCACCCACATATAAGCCACAGGACTGTCTTCTTTGCATCAGAGGTATTGTGTTTGTAAGTGCAAGTGTCGCCCCACATGTATTTGGCTAGGCCTTGTGTCTACTGAGCGTCACGGCCACTGTATACTTCAATTAAAACAGCTTTTGTGGGAGTCTTTAAAACCATGAATGTGAAACAAATAACACAGGCAAGAAACATTTTCAAATAACTTAGTCTGGGTTATACGATACCCTCCAATAATATTACTGAGCATTTCTTTAAATTATCTGCACTTTGTGTCTAGTTTTAGTCTTTTAATGCCAGTTAAAAAAACATTATTAAATACAAGCAGTGATAATTTGTTATGTGTGATCATTTGTTTGGTATATGTGTCATCATTTGTTGAAGTTTACTTTCCTTTACTTTTAACCAAACATGAATCAAACTTTCTTTGGAAAACAGTTTTCTTACAAATGAATGTAACAAAAAGACTTTTGCATGTTAAAAAAGACGGACAGGCATCGTGATTTTTTTTTGTTATTAATAAAAATATTATTACAAAAATATGAACAGAAGAAGTTGGATAACACTGTAGATTATAATTATCGCACTGTTTATACATTTTAATCAAACAGAATTAATAATAATGTAAGACACATTAAATATTCACAACTAAACTATCGTTTATGATTATATCAACATTTTTTGTGTATTGCAATGTATTTTGATATTGATCACTCGGAACATAAGGGGAACACGTTTATTCATAAGCATATCTGAAGGTTCTTTCATTTTCTCCTGCACAGGCATATAACGTGGATCCTCAGGAAAAAATAGAGACCATTCTAAATACCCCCCCCCCCCACCACCACCACCACCACCACCACCACCATTGTTATCAACTACATGAGCCAGTGTATAGAGTGAGCTACCTGTTTATGATATTATTTTAATTATCTACCTCTTCCTGCCTTTGAAGTGTGATCAATCAGCTCATACCTGATGTCAGGAGAGGCTTGCGTGCTCATGAGGCATGGATTCCCTTAATTTATCCCCTTCATCTCCGAGCTTTCTGTTGTTCTCATCATCTCTGGAAAACTTTTCCCCCTCATCTTTTTTGTATCCATGAGGACATGAGCCTATTGCAAACAGGCTGATTAAACATGCAGCAAATGTTAGTACTTCAAGATTATACTAGGTACTAAAAAACAAATCATAGCGGACATAGGTTAGCTAGTTAAATCACCTCATTACTTCATAAGAACAAATTAATGCATATATTATTTTTTTAATGCACTTCAGCACATGCAAACATCTAACAGAGGGACATGTCTAAGTCATATTTCCTGGATACAGCATGTTTTCATTGATCAAATAAGGAGTGGAGCCCATGAAAGAATCAATGGCAAAGATAAGCTGCCCCTGTGCCCTCAATGTGTGACGGTGAACCCATATGGACACAGCATGGTGCTGTGGTTAAATAAATGTCACAAAGAGAAAAGGATCTAGTTTGAATCAGAAGACTATGTTTATCTCCACAATATTCTTCTCAATATTCGAGGAACAAGATTCTCAATTATTTAGACTTTAGATTTGACTTTTGTGCTTTAGATTAGGAAGCAGACATCTGGCCTAAGAAAGAAGGGGAAGAAAGGCCTGATAGCAAGATTATTGAAGTGAGTGCAAATATTTCAAAGTTTAGGTCAAATGTCCCAAAAACAACTGACAGGAATATATGGAAAATACCTGTCATGTAGAATTTCTACATCCATTACATAGAGTCTGATCCTTCATAGTCCACACTTAGGGGGGTTGTGTGTAATATGTTCTCTATTACATAGACCAGGTGATTTCAGGCTGTCTCCCTCAGAACATGATCTCCTCCAGGCCAGGGCCCTCGTCTTGTTAAAGCGCTACGGACCCGGCGTGGATTGAGTTTAAAAGCAATAAAAGAAGCGGACCTGGCGGCTAGGCGAAAAAAACACTATCAGATTCCTAAGAGAAACTTTCTTTTCATGTACAGACTGCGTTAAATGAAGCATTAAATTCAACAAATCCATGGTTGTGATCCACCAGAATCTAAGCAAGGGTTACTTCAATTTGTACCAAACGATCTCCACATGATCAAAGTGCGGCAGGCTCTCCCCAACATACTGCTTAAATTAGACTAACACCAAAGTCTTTGGCTCTGGGACGGTTTTTGGAATGTCTTACCAGCAAAGAAATTTCTTAGCACATATGGTTTCAATAGGCCCAAGATGCCAGTTTCACATCTTTAATGGGCTGACAGGGAACTTTGGTGCTAAGACTCTGACTCTCAAAAGTTCTTGGGCTGTCACCCAAGCTGCAATTTGGTCTCTGTTTCCTACACTCCTCCTGCCTCTCATATTTTTAGGTTCTGAAGAGTGGTGATTGTGCACTTGAGGAAAAGCGGTGCTGTCTCACCCTCCCTGCTGCAAACATTATTTCATATTTTGAGGCTTATACTTGTCATAGTCTGTATCAATCACGACTTTTGCACATTTTGTTATATATTACAATCAATAACTTCACTTAATTTTATCAGGATTTTATGTTTAAGACCAACACAGGGTAGTGAATAAACATAAAGTGGGAGGACAATGATACATAGTATTCAAAAGCTTTCACAGATGAAAAACTTAGGAAGTGTGATGTGTATTTGTATTCAGCCTTTGAGTCTACACAGTGTAGAGCCAGTATTTTCTGCTTTGACAACTCTATTTTTCTCTTTTTTTCCTTCCAGCTTTGCACACCTGGAGATTGAAATATTTGACAGTTTTTGTGGTAAAATAAAATTCAATTAGATTGTATGGAGAGAGTCAATGAACATAAGTTTTCATATTGCATAGGTTCTCAGTGATATTTATTGCTGAAGCTTCATGAGAACATTCCAACATGTGAATATTCATTGATCTAAACTATTCCATTGGTTCTAACCACAGTCTCAAATCTTTTGCAGCTTTTCATTTGGGATTAGCTGAATCTATCTTAGCTGTAACTCTGACTAGTTTCCCTTGTCCTTCTGAAAAAAAAAAGATAAAATGCTATAGCATGATGCTGCCACGGCTACGTTTTACATTGGTGGCCGGGGTTAGAAAACTGAGGGAGGTTGAGGATCAGGGTTAGCTTTCTCTGCTTCCACATGTACCATGACCATTTTCATTGCTTCTTTCTTGCATTTTTAAGGGTTTTTGCAGCTCTGTAGCTGTTCCAAACAATTTCTAACTTGACTGGAAGAACTGCACAGTGTTCCAAGGAATTTTTAAAACTTGAAATCTTATTTTATCAGCCTACTGTGCTTTTAATTGAGTCACTTTATCCCTGACCTGTTGATGTGTTCCTTTGTTTTTTATGATACTTTTTAATTTTCTCTAACAAAGTCTTTGCAGAACATTTCATTTAAATAACATAGACATGAAACACTTTTAATTAAGTGAGTTCTGAATTCCTTGCAGCGGATTCTAATCAAGCTTATTGAAGTAAAAGGTGGTAAATACAAATTCATGCCACACACATTGGTTAAAATTATTAAGCAAACAAAAACAAAAGAAATAAAAACAAAAATAAAACAATTTGAGTTTACTTTCAGTTCACACTAGTGGACTATTTTGTTTTGGTCTTTCACATTACATTCCACTGAAATACATTTAAATTATGAATACCAGATTCTGTCCTTTGTCAAGCTTTTCTTTATTTTGCTCTTCCATCTTTTTGTTAGAAAGAGCAAAAGCCCTACAATATTTAATGGACAACTTTTTGCAGTGGATACATCTTAATACTTTTTGTTTTTCTTAGCAAGTGAGTTTTATATAGATTTCTGCAAGAATCTGTCCTGTGTTAATTTCAGCCAGAATGGACAGAGGGCCTTCTTTCTATCAAGTTCTTCATGTGCATCTGTGGGGCATATGGAGCATAGCAAACATGCAAGCAAACCAGCTGGAGAAAACAAGGGTGCAGTTCTCGTGTGCCTGCTGGAAGTCACGCACTCTCTCGGCAGGTTGTAAAATTCTCTCTGAAAGCAATGTTACAACCCGACAGGCCGTGCATAGCAGGTCGCTGTTTTATTGTCACTAAAGTTGGAGATATCACACCCTGCTTATGATGGTGACTTGTTTGGATGAATGAACGTCACAGGAATTATAGATAGAAAAGGAATTACACATACACACATGCATGCAGCCCCAGATATTTCAGATTGCACAGCTGAATAGACTTAGGACTCTCTGGAGAGTTCAAAATGTGACATTTTCACTCTGCTTCTGTACTTTTGTTCCAACAGGCATAAAAAAAATCTGAAAAGTAGAAGCAGCAGGGGGTTGGTAGGTGGGTTATGGGTTGGGGGCGCTTCTCCAGGAGCAAAGTCAGATTTCTCAGCTCTATTTCTGTTCCAGTGCAATTAGTCTGTTCCCAGAAGACAAGCCTAAGCAAAAGCAATATGTGAATATATGCTTGGTGGCATGTCATTTCAAAAGTTCTATAGTTTGTTTGGAGCTCTAAATGTGTATTTATTTTGCCTTTGTTTGAGAACCTGCTTTATGTGCAACTTTTAAATATTTTACTTTGCTATGAATGTCATCAATGTGTTTTTTATTCATTGCTTTGGATTTGCCAATGTACCAACTGTAATAGTAAAACTCACATGAAGTAGTTTATATGGATTGTACGAATATTTGTTTAGTTTTAATGTTCCCATACGCTACATGAACATCTGCTCACAGTAGGAACGTAGTTGTGTGTTTGATCCATGAACAGCGGAATAAAGTTATATTTATCCAGTGTTGCAAAAATACTTCCAATCTGCCTGCCTGCAACATCTCCTGTTCACAGCCCTCTTCAGACCACCCCACAAGGTTTGAATCAGATTAAGGCCTATATAGGCTCTGGATTGGCTAATTCAAAACACATTCTTCCTACGAAGTCCTTTTTGTGATGAATTGAAAACATGTTTGTGGGTCGTTCTGGTAGCAGAAGTCTGAGTGCTTTTGTGCTCACATTGACTCACATTTGAAACTGTTCATGATTGTCTCCACCTCATATAAGAGACCAATTTAAGACAAAAAAACCTGCCTCAAGACACAATACTGCCTTCACCGTGCTTTGCTGTGGGTGTTGTGTCCTTTTTGTTGTGCAGTGCTCTTTTTGCAACGTAAATACCTTTAGGAATGACTGAAAAGCTAAACCTCAGATTCATAAAACCTAAAACCACTTTACCAAGTACTGGTGGGATAAATTTATTTCTGATGATTTCTTCTAAAGACAGATCTCAATTTCCCTATGTCCATATATGTGAGAATACAGGCAAATAGTTTATCTTTGTTCATATCCTCTCTAAAACCATGTCCAGTTCTTGGTAATGAAACATCTCGGCAGGCCATTGTTTTTTTTTGTTTTTTTGTTAGAAGAAACTTTCACAGAAAATGTAAATGTAAAAGAAAATCATTAAAACATATTTCTGTTCATCACCCTCACAATATAAATTATTTCTGCCATCTTCAAATGAAATGTATGCAGACTAAAAGTAATTGTTAGCTGCAGTAATTTATGCATAAAGTGGCTCTTGTCAGGTGGCAACAAAGGAACTTAAATGTCCCTTAATTTATTGTAACGTGTGTTAAAATCAAAGTGAAACGTTTACTGGCTGTGCACTGATTCAGACCAGAGGAAGGGCCTCTGTGTTAAAAGTGAGCTTTTCCCTAAAGTTAGATTGTTCTCTTTGGAAACTTTGGCTCCCACCTCCTCTCAAGCCCTCAGGGTTAATCAGAAGCATAAAGGTTACGATGTAAGTCGGGTGACTAACGACAATATGATGTGCACGGAAATGATGTGACAGTTTGCAGCCATTAACCTGGGAGTAAAAATTTTTAAAAATTTTTTTTAAGGAAGACAGGTCAGATTTAACACAACACAGGATGAGGTATATTTTTGTCCAAGTACACACTGTTTTCAGCTCTGACACACTTGTCCACTAGAAGACATATCCTTAAATTTATGTTCAATGCCTAGTGTCAAACAGTGCCTCATAAATTCATAACATGAAACACTCTGCAAGCTTTAAGCCATGTGTTAAAACCCTACCTATTTATTTGCAATGTTTGCATTGAAGAAGTAACTTTTAGACAGGTTGCATCTGTCTTGTCACACGCACAATGAATTTCACTGCCCCCTCCATGAGTTGAGCTCGCCTGACTTGTTCATGGGCAACTTCTTGAGAATCGCACACCCTCTTGAAAAGAGAGAAAAGCTGGGCTAACACGCCGATTCACTGGCTGACCTGTGACGCGACCTCCTGCCTGTTTGCTGACATTTTGGCAATGGAGGCACTTGAACAAAACAAAAAAAAAATGGGGGAGGAGAAAAAGAAGACAGGAGTGAGAAGTGAGGAGGGGATAGAAAGGGGGAATGCCTTTTTCTGATGGATGAGGTCTTCTCCTGTTACATTTGGAGAGAACACAGCTGTGAAGAACTGTTAAGTACACGCAAACAAGCCGTCTGCTTCAGACAAGCCTGCCGGGCACCCAGCCCCACATCCCACTTGTACAGCTCTGACACATGATCACAGCCAGACAATACATGTGGGAGCCAAGCGCGCTCCACTAAAAAGTGAGAAATATTTTCAACTAGAACAAAAAAACAATCCACCCTCAATACCACTGGGACCCTTCTTGGTATTAATTCATCTTGTTTTTCTTTGTGTTGTGCTGGTCTGTGTGCTGCTGGGGAGAGAGAAGCCTGAAAGGAGAGAAAGAGGTTTTGGTGGTTTAGTGACTAGGAAATGGGTAAGGAATGGGGAGAAATGTAAAGAACATCTGCTACCGTGACGTTGTCACACTTTGCTTAATGTGTTTTGAATAGGCACGGCTGTCCCAACTTGTGTGGAGGGAAATCTTTGTGATCCATATGCTGATTAGAGGGATTAATGTGGAATTCTTCTCTTAAGTGACCCACACCACTACTACGTGTGTTGCACTTTTATTAGATTGTGCTGAAGGTGAAAAATAGCCCCTTGCAAAAAAAACCCCAAAAAACAAAACAAAAACAGACTCACTTTTTATATTAATTGCTTTATTACAAACACAAATAAAAATATATTGCATAGGGATTTAATTATTTTACACAATGTAGTCTACTATTGTGAAGTTAAAGGTAAAATGATACATGGTTTTGAAACCTTTTTACGAGTATAATATTTTTTTTCAGCTGTTATTTTGACATTCCTAGATACAATCCACTGCAAAAAAATGTACTTCAGAAGTCAATCAATTTCTAACATAGTCCACCTTTGTTTTGTTAATATCAGCATAATTACAGCTGTTTCGTTCTACAGCTTTGCTTTAGGACCTGAATGGACAAACAGCATCTTATGCCTCTTTTCCACTAGGGCCAGTACACTACGGAATGGTTAGCTTTGGAAACGGTTCTGGTGTGTTTCCATTACCTGTGTCCGGTCCGAGCCGACCCCTTTTACGACCCACCTTTGGACTGATGAAAGTTGACGAGGAGAATCTACATTGATATGGGCTACAGCTTAGCCTGCAGTAGCAGAGAAAATTGCTTGATATGGGCTGCAGCTTCGGCATCTAGGACATCGGAAACCTGTGAGTGATGGCACATTTTTATATCAGGTTGCTAAGAGGAATGGAGCGTTTATCACCTTCCACCCACAGGTGTCTGTGGGCTAGCGCTGGCAGGTAAAGTCGATGTGTGATAGGAAGGAGAAGCAGACGGCAAGCCCGTGGTGTCGGGGAGGTAGAAGCCGCTATAGCAGCATAGAAGCAAGAGGTCTCTGCGGTGATCAGAGAGCTGGATCGGCTGCAAGGTGGCTGTATCGAAGTCTCCACAGACTGAATGATTGCTGGTTAGATCAGTACTTGCATGAGGAAGACAGATCAGGAGCTGGAGACATGAACAAATCGATGTCTGAGAGATGTGAGGTGAGTCAAAAGTCTTTAACTTTCCAGAGGATCTGTGCTCTCATGATGACTTTGTGACTCCTTTTTGCTGGAATTTTTGTTAAGCTAAGCCTGCCTCACCCACTACCGTTCTTCTGAGATTGTAATGGAAATACAACACCTACCTGTTCTAAACTGTACCGTGCCGTACTATTCGGGTTTAACGCGACCCTAGTAGAAAAGGGGCATTAAAGATCTACAATTACTCCAGGCAGGTCAAGAATAAAGTTTTGGAGAGGTTGAAATTGTTTTTTGGCATATATAATATTACCCCAAGCCTTGAACATCACATAGAACACTGTTCAATATGTCATCTGAAAATGGAAAGAATAAGGGGCAGTTGCAACTTTCTTAAACATCTTCTCTGGCATTGATCAAACATGCAGCCAAGAGGCTCATGGTCACTCTTTAGGAGCAGAAGAGATCCACTGCTCAGGATGGATCATCTGTTGACAGGACAACTATTAATTGTGATCTTTGCAAATCTGTCCTTTATGGAAAAGTGGCAAGTAGAAAGACACAACAGGTAGGAGAAACAGCAAGTGTCCGGAAGAAGACAGATGAGAAATAAACCAACTCAGCAGGCAACACAATTGACACTATACATGCAGGACAACTAACAGGGCACATCAGGCTTGACATAACATCTCCAACGTTAAACAAGGTGGTGGCAGCATCATAGTGAGGGTATTCTTTTCTTCAGCAAGGTCGAAAGAGCTGATCCGATTTGATGATCAGGTATTTCAACCTTTCACGGATAGAGCTACATGTGCTGCAATACTAAAAGAAAACCTATTAGCAACTGCAAAAAACTTTTGTAACAGAGGTTCACCTTCAAGCAGGAGACAACATTAAACTTACACTCAGAACTACAATTGAATAATTCACATCATACCATACTATGTTCTTAGAATGGTCCTGTCAAAGTCCAAAATCTAAGTCAGATGCAAATATGTTGGAAAACTTAAGAAAAGGCTGTTCACAGATGCTATCCAGGCAATATGAATGAGCTTGGGATAGTTTGCAAAAAAGAATGGACAAAAACGTAATTCTCCAGTTATGTAAAGCTAATTGAGAGATAGCCAAACAGTTTCACAGATGTGATTTTAATAAGGTTTGGTTCTTGAAATAAGTAATTTGTCATTTTGACTGGCTACGTATGAGGGTATACTGGCCAGAGTGTGTAGATACCAGACCCCCACTACCTGACTATGGTTTATCAGAAACAGAACATGAATGGCTGGATGGATGGATGGATGTATGGATGGATAGATGGATGGACGGACAGACAGACAGACAGACAGACAGATGGATTAACTTTTTTGTTGATATGAAGTTGCAATATGACAGCATGTTAAAAAAATGGATGTGAATCAGGGGTGAAGCAGAACCCAGTATTCAGAAAGGCACAAATACCATAGTTTCTATGAATGTTTGTTTCTAACAAGTAATTTAGGAAATATTTGTACTTTGGAGAAAGACAATTTCTAATGTGCAGCTACCCAAAATCTAAATAACAAACACAACAATTTCACCTGCATTTCTTGTGGTCTTGCAACACACAATAATGAGGGTCAAGTGTCCTTCATTTTGGTCTCTTTTCAATTAGGTTCCTGTTATATGTTCATTGCTGGATTTATAGAAAAATATCAACCAATGTTGCATATCGATAATTATTACAATTTATAATAAAGTAAACTTTAATGCAAAAAAAAAAGATTATGCCTATTTTAATTTTACTCGAATACAAAGACAAATTCTTTCACACCCTCAACAAATACAAACACGGATACAAATAGTGGCTGCTTTGCACACCCCTAATATGAATACTGTTGTAAGGTACTGCAGTTCTGTCTTATATGATGGAACCTTTTTTCATAAAAAATAAAATTAAGTATAAAATAATACTGTAATGGTATCTAGGAACATAATGTTATGTAGGAAGAGATGAAAGTACAGTACTTAAAATGTATTACAATTTATATTGATCTCCATTTTGTCACACGCTGTCTAGATGAGCCATTGCTACATTAAAACGCTTCCAAAATTGTGGTCGAATAGGCTGCATCTCTATTGGATACATGTGACTTTTCATTGTGACTAAACAAGGGGCCACGTTCAATCCTCTCTGAGGAACTAGAAGTGATGTGATCTTGCTAACTGTGGCAAACCACTAATAAGCTGACAGAGTTTCTTAAACTTTTGCACACTTCAACCAACAGATATTGTAAAGTGATTTGGGTCAGTGGCCTATTGTACTACTTCAAACTTGAGGCGCTGGACTTGGATGAGTCAGGCTTGCGATTCAAAGGATAATGGAGGTGGTTAGCTGACAGATGGATGTTGTGGTGAAATCTAAATCCCTAAAACAAATGCTGTGCTATGTCAGATTCTTTGGTAGGAATCTCTAAGTGTTTCTGAGAGAAACTCAAAACAGTTTGTGTAATGGGATTGTGGTCTCTATGCCTGTGCATTATAAGTAGGATTGAGGTAGTGTTCATCACAGCAGTGACACAGCTGGCTTTGCTTTGGGTGTTTTTCTTTCAATCACTCAGTAGTGTGAAATTTTAAGGACTTCTGTCACATGAGCTACCACTGTTAACAGCACTGTTAAAAAGGAATAGCAAAACACCTGTCCAGCTATTGTTCCAAATTAATAACAAAATAGTTGTCTAAAATGGAATATGTAAAAGCAGGGAAGTGAAGATGCTGAAAAAAAGTTGCCATATGATGAATGAGTTGAAAATCAGGAGGAGTCATGTTGATTATTAGAAAAATAGGGTTTCACATTTTACCTTAAAAACTATATAACAGAAGTTAATGCTGAAATCATATAAGAGGTGAAGGAAAGAAAAATTAACTTCAAAAGCCCAACAAGGTTAACTTGATAAACCAGCTGACTGTGTAGACAAAACATTACAGACTTAACTAATTACTCAGAGGTATGTATATACCAGCTGATCAGACCATTTCCTAAAGGAGATGTAACCATACAAAATACAATCAAAAAATTCTGTTAAGTTTTTATGAAAACTTAAACATACGTTACTATATTACTCAACAGTAACACAACAATAGGTGGTGCAATCCAATTAACCCTCCCTGCATTAAGCTATTCTCAGCCCTGGTCAACATATTTTGTTTAGCCCAGCTCTCAGGGACCACAGACGCTGAGGAACCTTTGACATTCATCAAAACTAAATACGCTGACTTACAAATAGAACCAATCCATCAAAACACGCAATAAGCTTATACTGCAAAATATTTTAAACTGTCATTGATCTGTTTATACATTTATGCTGTTTTCCTATTCATTCAAACTATAGTAAATAAAGGTGTGCAGATTACTGACTTTAATGTAGTGTGGCCGTGAATGTGGGCATCACAATCAATTTGGGGGTAACTTACGCGGATCTTGTGTGTTTCTCAATGGGCAGCTGATTATGAGAGGGTGTACAGGTTGTTTTAGTTATGGAAAAAATGTGTAATTAGTTCCCTTCATAGATAACAACACACTTCCAACACTATGTGACACATAATGATGCTGAAAATACTAGGGTCTGACTAACTTTTGCAAGCTTAATTCAGTTTTATTTTCACATTTTAGCTAAATAAATAAATGTAAGCTAACTAGAGCTGATTTTAAAAGAAAAACAAAATTATTAAATAAAAAGCTTATCCTAAACACACTTTAAACACTTTAGGCATCAGTGGCAAAGGGATACTATATACTCAATATGTCTCTGCTGTGAACACTGGCAGCTTCTTCTGATGTATATATAAAAAAAAACAACAACATTAAATGCAAAAATCAGGAGGCCTCTAACAGATCAGGGTATTCACAGTCTGGACAGGCCACTGTCAGCAGCTCCATGTCAGGTCGCAGGATACACTATTGTCGAGCATCTCCATTTATCATGGGACCTGGGTTAAAAGAGCAACCCCACTTCCTTTATCCCAGCACTTCATAGTCAGCTGAGCTGTTCTGTAGGACCATCACAAACAAAGGCAACCTTTGCATAACATATTCGTGGTCTGCAAAAGAAAATAAACACACAAATGAATTACTTGTAAGGGTGAAGGGGTTGGGAGGGAGGTGGGGGGGTCAAATACTGCAGGAAATATATTTATATCAATAGCCCTGCTGTTATTTTTCCACTCTGCTGAGTGCTAACAGTAGCTACGTGCAGCTGAGGGAATAGGGTGTTGAAGGAAATCCAGGTGAAGCATCACCCGGGCGCTCTTGGCATCTAACTGCTGGTTGCCTGCTGATATGACAGAAAGTACAGCCCACTTGGCAGTATTTTCTGCAGCTACCGATACTACTGAGAGGTTTTTAAGTTATCCATGGAAAAGAAGGTGATTCTTATAACTTGGCACACATATTGCAGTATTTTAAGCAATTTTCTGTGTGTGTATGTTTGTGTGTGGGGTGGGGTTGGGGGGCGGGGGCGGCGGGGGGTATTTAACCACATTAACAACAAAACAAGTGAAAATGTAAACTCCCACACATAGTGCATCTCATAATAATTGTGATTTGATTTTTTTTTTTACTGCTACCTCTAAATAATTAGAAGTTTATATACATGCCTTAGAGGTGCAATATGTAAGAATTTTACCAAAGGCATAATGACACAACAGTCTAATGTACATAGGGATGAGGTGAGTGGCTGAGAGCAGACTCTTTTGTTTTTCTTTATGGACTACAGTACTCTTATTTGACCAAAGTATGCAATTCTTGAAAATTGCAGCTTTAACTTCACTGTGTAGTGTGAAACAAAGGCCATCAGATTTGACCATTTTTTGAAGGTTACTAGAAAATGTCAGACCACATGTCTCCTCAACATACTACTTTGCATGTGGTGAGCCTCCAAAATCTAAATGTTTTTATGATGTCATCACTTGTAATACTCAAAAAGGTGGATTGTGAATGCGTCCTTGTTTTTGTTAAAAAAATTACTTATATTAATGTTTTCTGATTCAATATTCTATGTATGGTCATAATTTTTAATATTGATTTATACTTTTTTAAAGGGCTGATTTACTGCTGTTTTTATAAATTTCTCAGTGTTCTCTGGTGTGAAATAATGCCATCTGAGTCAGTTGCTGTTAAAAAAGAAACATTTGCAGTCTATTTCAGTTTATGCTAGTTCAGTGTGAGAGTGGGTGTGGAGGTTCGGGGGCTTGCTCATTAAGATTAATGACATGCAAGTTTCTCTCCTTTGATTGGCTAACTGCAACACTACTCTTACATTGTCTCTGTTTACTAAAATCAGTAACTTAAGACAAAAATTGTGCTGGTATTTAGCCTTCCATCTTTGCTACTGATTTAATTCTTCATAACTTATTTTCCTCTACTTAGCAATATGCTTAAACTCAGCAAGTTTTCTCATCTGATTTGAGCTATAAGGCCAGCCCCCCCAACACACACACAAACACATACCACTGATGAGCGGGGAGTCTCAGGATGACCGGGAGATTTAATTTGTGGCAGATTAGGCAGCTGATATTACAATTCATTGTTTGACGGTTAGCCTATGTTAGGTTCCAGGATAGTTTAACAAACATCTCTGGGTGGATGTGGTCACAGATATTAGCATGTTAGCCGAGGAAGTACATTTCATTGTCATGGCGTGTTTTAAAACACAATATTTGAAAAGCAATACATAGGGTGAACAATACAATTTTTACTTACCTGGGAGATGGTGTTTCCACCTTTTGGTACGGATCCCGGTTTTAAATACAGGCAAAGCTCTATAGCTGTGAAGTCACCGTTCTTAAAGTGATTGAAAAGGATGAATTTTGCCATATAAGCTTTCTGTAAGTGATGCGGAAAATTTAGTTTGGACAAAATATGCACATGCAGCATGCTTATACTACTCAGACTGGCTGACTGTATTGAAACAAAGTTTTGTCTTATAATTTTCAGTGAAGACCTTTAATTATCTGCAATAATTCCTTACAGAAACAGTGATGGGGGAAAAACAGTCATAAAATAGTGTTGTCTAGAGTGGTTGTTGACATTTTTTCTACATTGTGTGTGCAGTATGTGGATAACAGAAGTAATGCAATTAATTTTTTCTATTGTTTTATTTGACAAGTCAGTCAGCTGCACAATTGTGCATTTGTTAGCACTGTTGCTATAAGGCAAAAATGTCCTCTGGTCTTTCTGCTTGGTGTTTGCATGTTCTCTTTCCCTCCTGGTGTTCTGTCTTTCTCCCACAGTGCAAAAACTAGATTTTTACATGAATTGGTCACTCTAAATGAACCTTAGACATGCGTTTGTTTCTGCACAGTTTTTTGTCCTATGTCTCTCTATTTTGCCCTGCAATAGATTGGCGACGTGTCCAGGGTGTACCCTGCCTACTGCCCAATGAATGCTATAGGCATATCCTACCGATGGAAGGACTTGACAAATCTCTTCCCCTACCCTAAGTCAAAAAATCAGTGCTGTCTTGTATTGAGTGAAAGGTTGACATGTTCAAATCTATGGGAATATACACATGGAAACTAAATGTCAAATGTGTGGCCTAAGAATCCAAGTGACCTTACGGACAATATAACAGGGGTTTAACAACCATATGAGCAAAAGTCCGGTTGTTTTGTGACTTAGGCCGTTTTCACATGTGTGGCCGTACCAGAAAACGGCCAGAGAAAATGCTAATTTTTTCTGTTCACATGGCACGGATCTCTGCCGTATTTGAATCCAGTGCTTTACTACAAATAAACAGCAGGTGGCGGTATACAAATAAGTCTGTAGTTCTCCAACAAACAAGGGAGTGAGAAGTACCGACGTCATAAAACGAGCGACAGGCTAGAATGTAAACAAACTGGTCTACTGGTCAGCTGCTACCTGAAGCCATCTACAGGGTGAGTGTTGTAGTAAACCCGCCGTTTTGTAACCTGCTGTGTTGCTGTGGGATGCTTGAATCGCGTTGTTTTGGTATTTGTATGGTCGCGAGGTGATTCTGTAATTTCGGCCGGCGGTGTCGTCATTTCCGCGTGGAGCGCGTCTATTGTCTTGAGTACGGCCAGAGTACAGGTTGTGTTCACATGATACGTGGCCGCCCGTACCTGGACTCGGATACTACCTCCAAGGCAGGTCTCTCTGGCCGTATCCTGGCACGGTACAGTCTGTGTTCACATGGTACGAAATAAGTGGATTTTGACCAAATACCGTACCCGAGTACGGACTCCCGTACCATGTGAAAGCGCCCTAAGACGACCGTCCCCATTTTGACAACATAAGGTATTCAAATATTTCCCTAGTAGCAGTTCTTGAGTTAAACAATATCCCTCTGGAGCCAAAGCCATCCTGTAAATGGAATTTTTTGACTGAAAGGGTGTCAGACTTTTCATATATGAATAATTATAATTTTATAGTTCCTAATAAAAAAAATTGCATCCAAAAAACTGTAGGTGAAGAAAACAAAGTTTGATTTCCTTTCACATCTCATCAGCCATCTTGTCTTCCCTTCTCAGAGAGCTCCAAATGACTTTTAGTCGATTTCTCTTTGTGTTTCTCTATCCATGTGTGATGATGTGCTTAAATGCGGCTAGTGCTGCAGTGACATACTTCTATTTAGTATCATTCTGGTTTTGATTTCATGTGACAAAATTTTTTCCCTTCTCCCTTTAGTCACTTGAAAGAAAACAACAGTGCCCTCTCACTTGTTCTCAAGATATTAATTTGGCGTAATTTAATTTGGAAAACATATCCACCAAGTTTTCCTGGCACAACCTTTGAAGTGACAATATGAAATAATAAACCATATTAAATATAAATCACAGAGACGTCAGCGTAGCTGTGATTCTGATTTGATTGTAGGGGGAGAACACATGCGATTGCTCTCTCATTTCTCCCCCACCCTCTATCCCACTATTTCACCTTTAATTGAATGCGCTTCTGTTGTTGTTGCCAACCAGCCCCTCCCTACTTCCTCAAGCACGTAATGCATGCAGTAAATAATTCAAATGAAATTAATTTTACAGCACCTTGTTTCCACTAAGCATGCCAACATCTGTTGTCAAGTCACAAGTTTACATTGTTGGTCATTACTTTCCACAATGAGCAAAATGTTTTATTAAAGCCCCATGGGAGATCCTCTTGGATCAGGCAAAGACGACAGGCCTACTGACTGAACCCTCCCTGAACTCTGACAATCAAAGATTGGTCCAACCTCTTTTGGGCCTTGGTTACTGTCTCAGCTCCCCAAACAGCCTAGGACTTAACGGGATCAAGGTGCTGGACGACCTAAGTCCTGCAGGACTACACATTAGCTGCTACTCCTGCTTCTAATACTCTGAACACCTCCCTTTAGCCGGTAAGCGAGGTTGGAGCAAAAATGGATGGATGTTTTACCATTCCCTTCTACATAGTCTTTTTGCATTGTCTAGAGCTCTGGGCCCTTTGTTATGCTCTGTTCTCTGTTAGCTTACCCCACAAATTTTCTATAGGTCCTGGACAGACATGACCATGGAACAAGGTGGATTTTATCTCTGATGAACCATTTGGTTTGTGTTATCTTGGCAACATATTTTAGTTCATCATCCAGCTGAAATACCCAATAAAGCCAACTTTTAGTTAGAGTCCATCAGAATTTTCAAAAAGTTATTTTCACATATTAATATTTTAAAGATAATTATTAGATATTTGATATTGCTAGTATCTGAAATGCTAAAAAACTGTTTTAAAAAGATCTTTGATTAATCCCTTTGATTTCCATGGTTGTTTTTAAAATTGTTTTTGCCAGGTTGATCTGGTAATTCAGGCTGCAAAGATATAAAAGTGCACAAATAACAGAAATAAATAAACAAATAGTGACATTGTGGTTGTTGGGGGCTTAACTGGACCCCAAGTAAAATTTTACTTACTTACTATAACACCTTGAGAAGATATGTCTTTCTATTTGATTTAACAGTACTGCCATTGACTTGAGATGGAGCTGAGGAAATTTTACAGACTGGTGTACTATCAATATATATCTTGCACAGATATTATACATAAAGTATGCATTTTGGTTTAGATAAAACCACTTCAAATTATTTGCAGACAAAAAAACAGAACAATTAGTCATTCATATTAATGCATTTAGAGGACGGTTCATTTATTTTTCAACCTGGACCTTATTTTTAGCAAATTTTACATTCATTTACTTACCAAGACGAGTTTGGAGGTATATCCAGTCGCGGTCAGTGTATATCCATATAATGAGAGCAGGAGATTTGCTGCCTGTAATAAGGCATTATTAGCAAGTCACTGCAACCATTGTGGGTGGACAGATACGGTCTCTACATTCCAACAATATGGTTGGCACAGCTTGGCTGGCACTGGGAAAAATGACGGAGTCAGGAAGTCAACCAGCTGCTTTAAGGCCCAGAGATATAGTTATCCGTCTCAGGAGAGGAGCGACTCGAGTAGAACAGAAACAAGAGTAAACTTAGGTGAAGCCCACACTAGATGGAGCCACTTAAAATATTTTCACGGCATCACACACATGTGGAAATGGCAACTTTCCTCCTGGATTGGTACACTAAGTCACTTGCTAAACTTGCTAATGTTAGCTGTCATTTAAACTCCTCTACGATACATTCTTCACTGGACATGGTTCAAGCTGGTCACTGGTCGTATCAGCAGTGAACAAGGCAACCCAACAGCTGGGATGACTATTCTATTGTTGCAACTACAACTCTACAGTAGACACAGTAGATGTCACTATTGTATTTATGTTCCATATCCCACCTTTAAATTCCAATAAAAGGCTTTAAAATCAAAACAACTGAGGTAAAAGTTACTCAGAAGCAGCTTTAATGTATATAATTTGTAAACCAATGCTACTGTAAGCCTTCAATGAGCTACCTAAAGCTAGTGTTATTTTCCCTGGAAATCCATAGATCTCGCAAGAGCACAATTTTAATTGTCTCTGCAAGACACTCTGGGATCGAGCAATGATCCAAGTTACTGCATTACGTAATTAGTTCGGGGAACCAATCAAATCGGTGTATCTGATGATGGCGGGCCAAGGGTGAGCTAAGCAGAGGATGACAGAGCTGCGACGTCCGGAATAACTTAGTAAACAGTGGCTACAGATGAACACCAGTTGTTTGAAATGGCTTTGGCTGCTACAATGGACGAGTTAGACTTAACTTTTCATCTAAAAGACAATCAGAAACCGTGCTTGAATCCTTCATTTGCAAGATGGATGTTTTTGCTGCTTTGCCGACTAGATACAGCAAGAGTTTAATCTAGCAGTTAGCTCCGCTGGTAGCTATCACACTGTGTTTTGTTGTGACTGGTTGTGGTGTTATCCAATTGCGTGCGGAAAGCGTTTCAAATGCATGCTTGGTTCCGCCCCTCGAGTTATGCCCTTATCATTACTCATTGCCAGACCCTTAATCTTAATAGATTAGAGTCTGGATTTTTCCAGGCTTTTTACACTTTCACACACACATTCACACACTTGTTTTGACAAACTACTTTGTAGCCACAGCAGTCCTGGGGCACACTGAGAGAGGCAAGGTTGGCATACACTTGACACCACTAGTAGGCAAGGCAGGTAAAGTGTCTTGCCCATGGACACAACCACCAATACGGACAGAGTGAGTGTTTGAACTGGCAACCTTTATAATCAGACAATCTACAGGATTATCAGATTTAACACAATAGAAATGCATTTGGCTTCTGTTTAATGATCTTGGTCAAGGGATATGATTGATGAAAATGTTAGATTGCGTGTTCTCTGTTTTTATATGACTTATGGATAATACATAATCTAATTAATCCAATGAACTCTTAAATAAAGAGATTGGCTCTTAATTTTCAAACTAATTGATATGTTGACGTATTAAAATGAATAATGACTAGTGCTACAGTACTCTCCTGCAAAACTGCTGGTTGATCTTAGAGCGGGTCATATAACAAAAACTGACAGGGAACACTATTAAATCAATGTAGCATCTCAAATAATGTTCTACCGAGGAAGATAAGAGGAAGTGTTACATACACATAGAACATTCAAAAGCATATAATTGATTGAATATGGCTCTGGGTAATATCACAGGCTGGACTTTAACTAAATCCCAAGAATTGACAAAGAGTCTTTGTTTTTAATCATGACTACAATCATAAATTCAGCCTTAATTCCAGTAATGTTAACTCCATCAAGAAGACACCAGTTCAACAATGTATTGTATGAGTCAAACAAGAAAACATCAGCTAATTTCCAATTGAGAACATTTAATAGTCTCTGTTTTTGCTTAGCAAATAATCTGTTTATTCATGTTGTAGTTTTTTTTGCTGTATTTAAGTTGTATAAGGTTTAATATTTAATATTTGACAAGATGCCTACAAATTTATATTTCTGTCTTTTTTTTTTAATGACCTGTATTTGAACGTTCCAGAAAGATGTAAGTTCACATTCCAGTGTGAAAAGGGTTAAACCACACATCTTCATTTGTGGTAGACACAGTTCAGGAAATAGGCTGTTTGTTTGGAGTGGTCCACGTTTAAACAACTTGCACTCACAGTGCTTCAAAAGAAAGGCACATGGTGTATTCTTCAATTTTGATCCTCACGGGGAGAGAAAAAATAAGCAGACGGCTATACATAAATCATTAAGGCAAAATGAAAAGCAAATAGAAACTATACAGAAATGTGTACACAAGCAGCCTTCAACTGTGGGAGGAGTTGTGAATATGGTCTGAAAACCTTAAAACCAACGTTGCATTGGTGGTTAGATGGTAACGGCTGGAAAAAAGAGGATTTAAACACTAAATTCTCCAAAGGCTGTGGCTTTAACAGAGCAGAAGAACAAAACGAGAGACAGGCTGTGGGTGTTTTTGGAAGCACCTTCACACTGAAGATTTGGCTGTAAAATGTGAAGGGACCAAAGACACACCCCTGAGGAGTTCTGAAGTGATTCTCACCACCAAGGGGCCATGGCAGCCCTGCTGTTTCTGTGCTCTTTCAGCCCCTAAGCAGGTGACAGTGAATCGTCCATGCTCTGGGCCCTTGCCAGTAACAGATGTGCTTAGTCAAATGACTAATTGAAAACCTAAAACAAAATCAGCAGCTTGGCTATTTGGCCTGCATAATGTGCTGATAAAGAAAGCAGCAGAAAACACACACACCCCTCTCATCAGTAGTGCCATTAACAATCATGAGCAAAGATGAAAACAGCGTTTGGTTTATTCGGCAAATGAAAGCATATAACTAGATGAAGTCCCTGGAGTCCATTTCCAATTTTAATAATACATCAAGCCTAGCCGCAGCAAATGCTGCTGCGTCGAAAGCCAAAGCATACCAAACTACTTACAGCTCAAGCATCATGAGACAACTCCCAGAGCTAAGAATTTAGCAAATACATTAAGGTACACAACATGATAGCTATTAGCTAAGTTAAAAGAGCCATTACCAGAGTTATGTGTGCAATCACTTGCCAGTTAAAGACTACAACTCAAAATGTTCTATTTCAGAAAGAAAATCTGCATGTTTGTTTCTTCCCTACCTCATCTCTTTTCTAATCTTCATCGTGAAAAGCATGCAGCCTGAGATCACCCGAAATTATGTGCATGAATAATGAAATAACTTCTAATTAAAAACCGTTGTTAAATATGCAAAAATGTAATGATAATGAGATTGCACAATACCTTAGAGTAAAGCATAATATTAATTACTAAGAAGTGCAACATGACTTGACCCAAACATTGCCTTTTAAAGGCTACTTCAAATATTTTGTCAATGGTGGAAGTGGACTGTACCCTGTCTGTCTGTGTTTTTCTACATATATGCACACATATGTCGGTGGCAGTATGCACTTTATATATGCGAGTGTGTGTATACATTAATATTTGTGATGGGTATTAGAGGGAAGTTAAATATGTATGCAAATGCATTGACAATGTCATCGATTGTACCCGGGGAATGTTGGAGTGAAAGCAGCTTATTGAAAAGAGAAAGTACAAAATAAGTGATCTTTATAAATATGTCTGTGGTTAAAGTAAAATATTACGAAAATAAGGACAAGAATGTAATCGCTATAATCGAGACAAAGCAAACAATCACAGACTCCAAACACTAGAAATTAAACCCTAGACCAATACTTATTATTATTATGATAATACAATCGGAATTCACTTAGTAGAATATAAGAAATTGTTGAAGAAAAATGATTTATAAGTGCTTGTTTTGTTTTATATTTATCTATTCAGTATGACAGCCAAGAAAATAGATCATCACACCAATCAAAAAATCTGTTTTTTTCTGCCTTACTGTGTTTGCATCAAATCCTCAGTCAAAGCCTTTTCTGGTGTCCCTTGAATAAGTTGCTTTTGCAGCTATATGAGATAATTTCTTTGTGTTTCTTAAGCTGTTCAAGTAAAAATAGAATTCCTCAACACATATTTACATCAAGTTTTCTAGAGGTGTGTCGGAAAGCAAGCAAATGAAAGTTGGCAGATTCCAAAAGACAAGAGCGGGTGTATGAAGATGAAATTAGCATGCGAAAAGAGCACATTTTAAGTAGAATCAATGTTATATTCATAATGCAGTCATGTCCAATCTGTTGTTCTTTTAGAGGAAATCTCCTCCTTTCAAGTAAAACATAAGCAAATAAATATGACGTCCTTGTAGAGAAGTGTGGGCCTTATAGACTCTTACAGAAGTGATTAGCACACACACACCATTCATCATAGCTATCTTTACCTCATCAATTTTCTAAACTTGGTTAACTACTGTTGGTTTGCAGGGGTTGGTGCCTATCCTCAGGGGTCAGCGGGTAAGTGGCATGTTACACCTTATACAGGTCCTCAGTCCGTCACAAGGCATGCATACAGTTATCCACCCTTGATGGTAAGCTAGAATCCTTAATCAAGCTTACATGCATGTTTTGAACTGTGAAAGGAAACAGAGTTTACCCAAATAAAACACATCCATGAAAAGAGAGATTATCAAGATCCAAAGCTTGGACCTTGTCGCTGTAAGGCAAGAGTGCAAACAGCAGCTTCACCAAGCAGCCGTTCATAGTCAAAAGTTTATTATATTAAGATGCATCACTGAATCATATTTATGGAGATGAAAGTTGCAAGTAAATTGGCAGCAATAATATTCCTTAGCTTTATAAATTTACTTGACACAGGCAGAATAGAGCTGTGTTTAATATTCAGCTAAATAAGATTTCACTCTGATTGAAAGGTTTTCACAGCACATTGTCAAACATGATTGCCCCATTCTGGCCCAGCCAGCACAGGCAACGATGTGCATATTTCACTTCCAGTCAATAGGCCTCCTTCGTGTTTATTAAAATTTTAACAGGACTCTGGGCTTCACAGATTCATCAGCTATTCAAAGCTACTGAACAAATCAGCTGTCAGCCCTCCTTGCATGTTTCTGCTACCCCCCATGTCCCTGACCTTCATGGCATGCAGCGTAAACTGCCGCTTTAGATGACTCTCCTCCAAGTCTTTTATAGCCAAATAAATAGCAGTATGTGAGTCTAACTGTCATACATTATGATTGGGATTGCCTTTATGTTTAAACCATAAACAAATACTTCATTAACAGGATGGAAATAAATCAGGAGACATTATGATGTAAGCCAGCAAATATTAGAGTATGTAACCGAGGACAGACGTATTTAATTTAGGAGAAAATGCCAATAATATTACTTCTATGGGGAGAAATGTGGTTCAAATTATTTAGAAATATGGAGTTCCTGATATAATAAAATCAGAATGGAAACTAGGAATCAGTGTTCTTATGATTATTTTGTGTATCTGCTATGTCTTCTCAAACCCCCAGTTAGTCATGGCTGATGGCGGCTTGTACTGAACCAGGTTCTAGTGGAATTTTTCTTTCTGTTAAATAATTTCTTTCCTGTCTACTGTCGCCACATGTGTGTTCAGCATGAGAGATTACTGTAAAGTCAGCAACACAGCACAGGCAACTGTCTGCTATTGCTACAATTTCAATGCTGCAGGTCAATGACTCAATACAATTTGTTCGGTTTCCTTAGAGAACTTTGAAACTAACTGGAATAATGAAATGAACTTAATATGCAATTTAAAAAGTAGGATTACACAAAATGTGTGTAGACCCATATGTTTCACCTAGGATTGGACCATGAAAAACTGTGTGGTTTAAATGGATCCAGGCTTATTTCTTTTAATTCAAAAGGTTCTAGGTCCACAAAATGGACTTTAAATCCTCCATAATACCAGGCAGCCAAAAGCTAAATCTAACGCCTTCAAATAGTTTAGTATGGATTAATTTAACCAGTAAACGCAGTGACAAGTATGTAAAAAGACTTACGTTAATTTTTTAAGAAAATAGAATGACTTAGCATTCATCCATCCATCCATCCATTTTCTGAACCGCTTAATCATTAAGGGGTGCGTATCTCGAGCTATCAACTGGCGAGAGGCAGGGTACACCCTGGACAGGAATGACTTAGCATATTTTTAATAAAAAAACATATGGAAACAATGTACATATAAAGCTAAATTGTTACTAGGTATTTTAGTTACTAAGTCTTATTCCATTTTTATTTATTTATTTTTTATTTTATGGTGGTGGGTTAAAGCTTCTCAGTATTGCACATTTAAAGAAAAAAAGAAAAAACAGACCTAAAACCAAAGTTAAAGAATATATTTTCTTAGCTATATGCTCCCAAATTCTTTTTTTTTACTTTTATATTATTGGTAATGGTAAATGACCTATATGTGTTCTCTTGTTCCTGGGATCCCAAAGTGTCCCACACTACATTCAGTCATTCATCTATTCACGCATATTTCTCAGGCTGGTGATGGCAAACTACACAGTAGCCACAGCTGCCCTGGGGCACACGGACAAAAGTGAGGTTGATGAACACCACCAGTATGCAAGGCGGGTGAAGTGTCTTGCCCAAGGACACAAAGATAGATATGAACAGTGAGAGAATTTAACCAACAACTCCCGGTTACAGGATGAGCTCCAACCTCATGGCTGCCCCGTTATTGTCCTCTCATGGTTGTTCTGGTGTCGTTGTTTGGGTTATCAAACGAGATAAACACACTACTAATGTGATAACTTGACACAACAATGTAAGGACGTCAAACAGGTAGATCCAGATTCAACTTTGAGTCTAGAGGCCCCTTTGATGCCAGAAACGCAAGGCTACATAGAAAACAAAGGGCTCTCTGTAAGGTAGAATGAAATGCTTGCATGTGTATTCATATATGCTCTGTGCAGAGGTAGACCTTGTGAGGAGAAGACAAAGGTAAAAATAGGGGGGGGGGTATCTGTGTGTGACTGAGAGAAAGCGAGTGAAATTGGATGTGTGTGCGCACGCACAAAACTCATTTTACTCCAGTCTCAACTTACATCTTTCATTCTGCGGATGAAGTGAGTGAGAAAGTGGCAGTTCTTTGGGAAATAAAATCGGGTTCATGCAAAGCCAGTATTAATTTGCTTTTTCCGTTGGAATGAAATGTTTTTGTTTTGGGAGGAAATTGCCCTGAGCAGTAATGAATTTCCCCCTTCGGTGCTATGTGGCACCACGATTTAGCAGAGCGATAGATCACATAGGCGGACAGTTTGAGCATGCATATATTCTAATAGAAAGCTGATAAATATTAAATATGCACCATTTAAAAGAGGCTTATTTTCCCAGCTTTTAGTGCAGAGAGAGCAATTTCTTATGATAGCTGCTGGCAATAGAAGACAGCCAGAGGTGGAAAAAAACACAACTAGTATTATTGGGGCCATTATGTTTTCACAGAGATTTATCCAAATGAGCCTGTTAGCAAAAAACCTATCAGAGGCACTGAGCATTTAGCTTTGCAAAGCTGAGAGCTCTCTGGCATATGACAATACCCGCTGCTGTGTTTCAAAGCATCGATCACCCATCATCACAAACCCGTGGTGATTTCGCCGTCTTTCTTTGGTGATGAAATGTTTACACTGCCTTTCTCTTGTTGTTGTGATCAGCTACCGACAAAATGTGCTGCTGTTTCTCTGCTGAAATAGATCTCAGTTGTCTGAGTGAGAAAAAAAAAAGACATTTGTCTTTTTTCAAAACATGTCAGACTATTCCTTGTTGTAGCTGTTTTTGGAAATTAGTTTTGGGCTAAAGGATGTATTGTAATGTTTTTCCACACTTACTTTCATGTGATCTTCATAGAAAAAAAATAATCCACAAATCAACATTTTGAGTAAAAAACCTGAGAGGGGAAAAGTAATCAAAGAGGCTGTAGTGGTTTTTGATTATTGTTGAGACATTTAGATTGATTTCACAGATGGATCAGTGACACTGATGTACAAAGTTGAGCTGAGAGACTGATTTACAAGGGGATGCAGCTAAATCCATCATATACTTTGTTTTGACAACACAGTTAAAATACCTCACAAAATCATTAATAGACACATTTTCAACATTGTGGGAATTATATGTGTCAGACCTACACCAAATCGGACATAAATGTAAAGGGTAAGGAAAATTACTTGACAGATTTTTATTTTTCTTATTAAAATTCTGAAAAGTGTGGTATACACCAAACTGCGACAATACTTTGAACTATAGAACTATATCTGCATTTACAGCTCCAAGTCTTGTTAGATATGTCTCAAGAGGTTAACATATCTATTGATTGACACTGATATTGAATATCTTTGCTATAATAGCTCAGGTGCAGTTGGATGGGGTTTTGGAGTGGGTTTTAAAACATATGAAAACCTTTGCTCTAAAATGCAATGCAATTAAAAAAGGCCTGTGCATTATGTTAGCCTCCTATTCATCACCACCATCAGTAGTTCATTTTATTATGAAAATAAACAACAGAAGGATTAGTAAAAAAAACTAAAATAAAATATAGTTGATCTGTAGCAAACTTTGTTTTTGTCTTTGGTGATAATTCTGTTTTCACGTCAGTATTCTTTGAACTTAAATACAAATTAAGACCACATTTCAGTAGAACAAACAACTACAATGCATAATTGTTTTTGTTAATTTTGTAACTCATCGGCATCTCTGCATTGCATTAATTTTGAAGAAGAGGACTTCTATCGACAATATATGGTATAATGTCTCCGGCATACAGTTAAAACCTCTGCTCGAATAGAAGTAGTAAGTAAGGTGTAGTAAAACTGTTCCCACAAGTACTTGGCTTATTTTTTTTTCAAAATGTTACTCATGTAAATCTAACGGAGTAAATGTTACTTGTTACTACCTACCTCCGGTTGGAGATGGATTCTTTGAGTAATTTTTGTAGGTCATTTCAGCTGTTTTTCAAAAAGTGAAAAAAACAGAAGAAATCTACAACAAAATAAATACTTTTTCAAAGCATTGCCAATAAATCATTGTCAGTGACCTCTGATAGAGTTGACCTGACATACCACCTTAAATAATCAATGGATTATTTGATAAATAATTATATCATATCATCTTTTTCTCCATCTCTTTCTTTTGGTTTGCATCTTTTAATTTTTCCTTCCGTGCCCATTTTCAACAGCAGTGGCCCTTCTGCACAGAAATCCCATGTTCTGTGTCGCTCTAAATGGTCCAGATTGCAGAAAGCTAAGAGTTAAATGGCATTTAATTTGTCTGGCCCATGAATAGAGGTCTGAGAGCTTCTGCAAGCGTCATTTAGCTTGGTTAAATTACCATGACAAGGAGATGAGCAAATTGACATTTTCTTGGCTTATCTGAGAGGAAGTTGCACTTTAAAAGAACTTTAATGAAACCAATTATTAGAGGGATCTTCTGGTTGTCTGCTCCAAGTGCCACTTGATTCTCCTTGTTATAAACGTCCCTCGTTCCTTTGGAAGCGTTGGTCCCCATACCCACAGCTAGCCCATCTCAATCGCTTGTATGGTGAAGAGAAGGTCAATAGACTACTCTTCACAGTTCCTAGACCTTTTCCATATTTCTTAATTAGGCCAGGCGGGATGTAGCAACGAAACTGATAGTCAGCTACCTTCCTCTGCTTCTCTTCATTCTTACAGATACACATGAATTGTGAACGCACCCACCCAACAGGCAGCTCAACTAGTTCAGTCTGACTGGATACCTGATGTTTTTCACAGACGAAGACAGACTGTGGAATACAAAGGTGATATCTAGCTGTTCTTTACATATATGTTATACCTGACCAAAGCTGTCAGTTTGCAGTCCCTTCAGTTGGGAATCCACAAACCTGACATATGACATACCCATACTTCCTAGGTGCTAGGGAATACATCCTCAGCTTTGGGAGGTGGATGGGAGGCACTTTTCCAGTGTCAGATGAAGCAGGGATGGAAAGAAACAGGCAGCAGTGGTTATCAGGGTATAAAAAGGCCATTAGAGCCGTTGACATTTTGTTTATGCTTGAAATCCTCAAGTTGTTCTACTGAGAAGCAGTCGATTCAAGTACTAATTAGATATCAAAGGAGTGTCATTGCTGCAGCAGAAAGTGAGCATGTGTGTAAGGTCTTGGGCAGTGTGGGTAATGCTCCTCCACAGCCTGCTTATTTTCAGATTTTTCTAACCACTGCTGCAATATAAGTCATAAACCTAACAAGCTGGACACTAGGAGAAAACAAAGTGTGGGGGAAAAAAATGCATCACCAGACTCTATAAATAATCTCGGTTTCCACTTCACTAAACCACTTTTCTACTTGCATAATTCCTCGTCTCGTCTCCACTTTCCCAGCTATTGTACTTTAAGAAGCAGTTTGAAAAGAAAATTGTTTTCTCTCAGGACACGGTCTCCAGTCATTTGTTCAAGACCCATGAAGTGGTTAGTGTAAGACAATGGACTGCATTTTTGACAATGCGCTGTAATTTTAGCTGTCTCAAAAGTGGAACTTAGATGGTGGCTCAGTGTTGGTGTGGCTGAAGGTGAAAATTTGTATATATATATATATATATATATTCTTTTTTTTGCAGATTTCCACCTTTGAGCACTAACTCCTACAAGTCATGCTGCTTCTATTGACGGAAGTGAGCCGGAGAGAAGTCTTTAGGAGTTAGTGACGTAGTGCTCCTCGTATTATTACGCCTCACAATATAGTACCCCTTTTTATCCGCTGAGAAAATTGACATGTTACATTTCTGTGTTACTATACTTTGTAGTGTAACACTTCACGTAACTGTATTTAAATAGGGAAAACGTGGAAGAGTTTGGTAGCTTCTGACAGGAGCTGATTTGGAGCTATACAGTATGTGGAAGAGGCTGCGTTTGTGCTCCGTTTGCACGGCAGAGCGCACAGACAAAGACCAGACACGTACATATAAACTAGTCTAAGGTAAGGTAAGAACATATGTCAGTATGTAAAAGCGGTGAACTATTCATTTAAAATCATGCCTAAAGTCTTTCTTAGGTTACTTTATGTATGTTTGAGTAATCTTTTAAAACTCTCACAGCCGCCATGTTGAGCTCTTAACGCCTGTGCCCTCCTAGCTACACCCTCACCTCCCAGCAACGCCCCTTTATTTTGATTACCGCCCCCATCTCACAGCCCGCCCTCCCCCGCTCCCTGAACAGAAAAACAGAACATCGTCAACAGAAATCAGCTACCACCTGTGGAAATCAGTGTATACCTAGTTATTTTTCCCAATTGGGCAATTCCTTCTTGGGGAAAAAAAAGTCTGGCACACTGAATATGCAAAAGTACTGTAGCTGTGACTGACACAAAGTCACGGCATCAGCACAACATTGAGGAAATACTGATAAACACTGTGGCTAATCACCCTGAGCTACATGACACCAGCAAACGAATTAAAAACAAAAAAACGATTTATAAGGAGGTTGAGCAATTTAAACAGGAAAGCTCTTAAGATTTTTTTTTGGTAGCTCTTAAAAGAGCCGTTGTGGCCGCGAAAGGAAACCACTGTCTCTACCCAAAGTTGAGCGATGAAGAGTCCCGCGCCGCTCACATATTATACATTTCTATTAACCGCATACGGATTGACAGCCGCTCAGCATAATGGTTGGTGAATCACTGGGCGGAGCTTGGACCAACGTGGGAAACAGGCTCCTCAAACTGTGCTTGCATACGCAGCGAGTGGCTGGTGTTTACGGATTCCCCGCTATAGCGGCCCCAGCTCCGCCTGAGGCCAACCAGAACACAAAATGCGATTAGCTAGAGACTAGAGCCTACCTGCAGCCACGCTCCACATGCCAGGCTCGTTGGAGCTACCGCTCCAAGAATGTTGTGATGATGTTGAAGACAGCGTGTGGAAAGGGGAACGTCCGAGGCTCTTAAAGGGACATGCAGCTAATTTCAAGGCTTTCAGGTAGGACATGTTATGAGTTATATATTTTAGTAGGTAGTATATTTCATTTATTGAACTTACAGATCGATTTAGGGTAATATTATAGTTGTACTGTACCAAATAATTTTTTTCTTTTAGTCAGCAGCTTGGTGTAGTGTTATGATAATCATCAGAACCTTGAGAGGGAATGTGAGACAGATAGGGCTGTGAAGGAGGAAGAATTAGTCTGATCAAACTGAGGTGGCAGGATTTCTTATAAGTCAACTTGTGAGACAAGAGAGCCTCCCTGGATACAAACTACACCATTTGAACTGCATTCAGGCAGTTGGTGTTTTCACACAGAGCATCGTGACACATTTACAGATAAAGCTGGACCCAAACTGAGCAAATACAAAATTGCCAAAAATGAACCCATATTAATGTGGCTTCTTGAATGCTATGATAAACTTAAGACTTTTAAAAATGTATAAATGTAGCAACTGATGAACGTGAAAATGTCTTAAACTCCTACAAGAAAACAGATTGTTCTAACATTATCCTTTCGTCGTTTACACAATAAATGATCCCATTCATACAATAAAAATGTTTAAATGTATTACAATGACATTACAGTATATTTTTAAAATGTAAAATGCATATTATCATAAAATTATGCTAGTTCTCACAAAAATGAAAAATATATTGCTATAATAATGCTGTTTTAAAATTAAAGTTCGATTTTTCTTTCATTTGGGAGGCAGCTCTATGCTTCCGTAGTTTGAGGCATTTGTGTTTTTTGCCTAAATTATGGACCTGCTGTTTTAGGCCATTTTAGATTAGTCGGTATTTGAGGAAATCTCATTCCATGCCTCACTATGTGATGCTCATTAAAGCCATGTAGAAACTGCCCCCCCCCCCCATTGGCTTGAAATGCAATAACTGACAATCAAGAGATATGGGAACCACTTTGTTTTGCATGCAGGTATGTTTCGCTGGCTTTCCTTCTACTCAAACTTCTACTTTGGCAGTCTGGCATAGCATAATGATTAATCTTTAATGGCTTTCAAAAAACACCATAAAAATCAGGTAATGACTCAGATATCATTAAAAGAGTGAGCTGATGGTGTAGTCAAATGCATGAATGCATGCTTGTATTATTTGCAGTATGTGTTAGATCTATGGTAGCAATTATGCTTTTATTTCCACTGTGGTGCACCGAGTGTGGTTCTCAGCTTCAATCAGGTCATTAAGTTTGATTTTGGACAAGGGAGTAACTGTTTTCTATGTGTTTGTCACTTTCCCTCAAAGTTTAATCTCTGTATAGCTTATAGATGCCTCTATATCTGTACACTGTAAGCTCATATGATGTAGTCATGTTTGAAAAATCGTTTCTACTTCTAAACCTTTTTAAATTTTTGTACTGTGGGTCAGTGGTAGAATTGTCAGACTGTGACTCGGAAATTGTGGGTTTGATTCCTGCTTGTATCTGCTACATGCCATTGTGTCCAAGACACTTCACCTACCTTGCCTGCTGATGGTGGTCCGAGGGCCCGGTGGCACCAGTGTTAGGCAGCCTCGCTTCTGTCAGTGTGCCTCAGGGCTGCTGTGGTAACAGTGTAGCTTGCTATGACCAGTGCGTGAATGGTTGAAGGACTGAACGTAGTGTGAATTTCTTTGGGGTCCTTTGGACTTGATAAAGAACCATACAAGTACAGGTTATTTTCCAAAACATTATTGTTGTTAATAGAACTTCCACTGAGTGTTTAAATGGTTGCAGTGTGAAAGTACAAAATTTCCTTAATAATCTAGTTAAACAAAAATACAATAAAATATAAATTGCGATAATGTAAATTATATTTACATCTGCCACCCATTAGCAGCCACCACTGTGGGTTGATAGATACGTTGGTTGCATCCGAATACCTCTACTCTGCTTGCTACGTAGCAGGCGTAAAGAAGTATGCGAGCAATGTAGTAGATCCGAATCGCCAGTATGGATCAGAATAGTAAGGACAAAGTTCCTGGATGTGTACTACTGTCACAGTAGGCAGCCGGTGGACGCTACGCCATTCCACAATGCAGCGGAAGCCCCGAAATCGTAGAAGAAGAACAACCTCACGAAAAGAATGGCTAGTGAGGAACTGTCAACCACTGACACTGCCACAGTTTTGCCATATAAATGTAAGTGTAGCGATGTTACTGATTGTTTATTGACAACTTAAACATTTAAGTTGAAAAGTTATTGTTTAATGGGATCAAAGGCGACCTTATCTAATGTAAACATCCGGGTCAAAGGACATGCAACATGGTGGAACAATATGTCCGATTTCGTGCCTATTACTCGCTCATTTGCTATGCTGTATTTGTGAGATTAACGGTCGAGTACTAGTTGCTGTGTAGCATGTAGTAAATACAAAGGATTTGATGCCAAGGTTGTCCATGTTACAACAATATGGTCGACACAGCTCGGTGAGTCGGCAAGTCAAATAGCTGGTTCAGAACTCCGGAGATATTATTATCTGTCTAAGGAGAGAAGTGACCAGAGAAGAGCAGAAACTAGAGTAAATTTAGGTGAAGTCTACAGTAGATGGACCCATATAAAACATTTACACAGCATCAAACACACGCGGAAACGAGTTTCCTCCTGGATCGGTAAGCTAACTCACTTGCTAAGTTTGCTAACGTTAGTTGTCAATTAAACTCCTCTATGATACATTCCTCACTAGACACAGTTCATGCTGGTCACTGGCCATATAGGCAGCGAACCAGGCAATCCAATGACTGGAACGATTTTTCTATTTTTGCAACTACATCCTAGACACTCTATTGTGTTCATCTTCCATATCCAACCTTGAAGTGGATACTGATTTTTATTTCAGTACTTAGTGAGATGTTCAGATCTTACTTTTTACCTAACCCTGCTCAAAGCATCTCTTCTCTTTATTATCCCTGACCTTTATGGTGTGCTCCTTTGTCTTCTTCTTCTCCTTGTCCTTAAGGCAGGTGGTTCTACTGGTTTATATTCAGCTGTAAAAGGTTAAAAGGAGGTGAATACATTTCACACTTTTGAGATTATTATTTCCTCTATTGAAAAGCATGAAAAATTCCCCTTCAACTTTGCGATTATGCATTGCTGTCATAAAAAATCCCCTTTTTTTAGTATTTTATTTTTATTTAATAAATTGTAAATAAAAAAATTAAGATGCACTGTATAATTTGGGTGTGTGCTAAATATGTTGATCTGAAATTAAGTCTGACTTATAAAAAAGGAGCTGTAAGCATGTCTAAGTGTAAATATTTATCCTTTTGAGACTGAAAAATGCTACACTAAAAAAAACACACGTCATATTTAGTAAAAATGTTGTGTCAAGTGGTTCCACACAACTGCTTTACGTAACTATTAAGATACTTGGTTACTTAGTGAGTGAGTCTAAGTAACCACATATTTTAACAGTTACTTTAAGCAGTTGCGTGGCACCACTTAACAGAACATTTTAAAGTAAATATGAGGTTTTCTTTTTTGAGTGTAATAGCACTCCATGATGCTATTGGTAACAGCTCATTGTGAGCTATTATTATATTTAATGTGAGTGCAATCTGAACTCATATGAAATTGTGAAGCAGTAAATATGTGCAGGGACACATTTTCATATCATATACATGTATGTCCATGAATGTGCGTTGCTCTTGCATACTTGCATACTTATATTTATCTCTTTCTGTGTAGGCCTCCATCTATGTGTGCTCTGTATTGTGTTTGTTCATTCGGCTCCTTGGAGGACGTGACCTGTGTGGGTAAGGACAGTGTTAATGGAGGAAAATTGGGAGGAGGCCAGCATTCTCATTAGCAGGGCAGATGTGAGGTCGCTCTGACCAGATTGCTAGCCACTTCCTTAAAAAAACATCTCACCAATGGCCTGCCGTGAGATTTACAGAGAGGGGAGCTGCGGCATGGAAATGTCCTGTGTTCCTGACATATTGTGAGTAGCCACCAGACAGGGGGAAGCCAACCTACCTCAGAGGCCAAGGAACACTGCTGCCCCACTCCCCCATCCCTCCCCTTCTCCGCAACAACATCCTTGAACAAGAAAGATTCAAAAATAACACAAGCGGAAACGGCAAAGAGGTGCTACTTTATCCCTCCTGGACCCCTCCTGGGATGATTAGCAATCCAAACCGAAAGAGGAAAATATGGAAGGGGAGGGAGTAAAAGGAGGTGAGCAAAGGAGAGAAGAAAGGACAGGCATGGAACCAATTTCACCATAATTTCCATCCCTTTAGAGATGCTTGTTCATGAAAGATCATTAGAACAACAGATTAGATAATTACAGACTGAAGGCCAAATCATAATCTCTAGTTTTTTTTTGTTTTTTTTCATTTCCTCCAATGGGAATTCAAGATGGCCCCTGGTTTCATGAGCATGTGAGGTGATATTTTGATGAGGGGCCGAAATTGGCTTTTAGTGAAATATGAAACATGCTCTGCACTTTAGAGAGCAATTAATTAAACATGTTGAGCTCCATCTGCTCTTTAATATTACATTTATAAAATAGAGAATATTTAGCCTGCATGTTACAACTTCACGTGCCAGATTTAAGGTGATGTAGTGACCGGTAATTAAACAAAACACCAATGAGTCACTCTGAAGTGGCTAAGGGCATAAAGATAAATGCCTTCTTCTCTGTGGGTTATAAGCACTCACTCAAGCAGCAGGGGGAAAGGGGAATTGCTTAGCAGTGTAACAGTGCTAATGGCTGTGCGTGAGTGTTTGTGTGTCTGTGTGTGTCTGTAAGGCACCAGCTAGAAATAGGCAGACAGGTCACACTGTCAAGCATGGAGCAAGTGCACGGAATAGAGGGGTCAAGGGCGAATAATACGCTCAGCCCCACTTTTTGAGATGACAAACACGCGCTCCTGCCAGAAGGGAACCATTAAAAATAATTTACACAAGCTTTATGTTGGCTGAGCTCTTTTTGATGCAGTGTTTCCCCTGGCAATTATGGCTATGGCGCAGCTCCAGCCATATGGCCAAACGGGCAGTGGGCTGTGAGGCTCAGGAATACCTGGGTGGTTAATTAAGAGCTGTTGCCAGGGCCATAGGAGGCCAGTCTCAGATCTTCCATTGCCCCCTTCACCAACACCAACACCCGCCTCTGCTAACACTTTCACTTCCTCCTGAAGCGGACCCTCCACTGTGACCCACTGTTGTCTCAACTCGCACAAAAGCAGCCACCACCAGGGACAGGGAGAGGCCACCGGTAATTATTTGAAATAACATCCCCCGAGCTGAGGTGGGATTGTGTGGGAGAGGAGAAAAACTCCGTACTCTTTTGTGTTTAGGTCTTCAAGTGCCGGGATGTGTTCACACTCGCATTAGGTGTGCACACAGCAGCAAGCATAAAAAGGTCAACGTTCCCACCACCCTTCTTCAGTGCGGATAATGCTTCTTTCGAATGGAGGACAGCATAGTCCACATTTGTCATAAATACCTCATTTTGCATTCAGATGTTAGCTGTACAATTCGAATAAACTATTGTCTGTTTTCATGGAGGACTTGCTTCATTTTGATTGACATGCATATTTGAGTGACTCTGAAAAGAAAGAATACAATTTAAAGCACCAGGGCTTTAAAAAAATCAAAATAAATTTTGACAGTAAAGGTAGCCTAATAAATAACTCTTTGTGGTACGTGTTTTTGCATAGTTAGAGAAAGTGCACATTGGAGATTTATTGATGTTCTGCCTCAAGCTTAAACTCTGATGTCAGCTCAAATATCAAATATTCCTCTCGATAAATAAAAATCTAAATTTATATGCTATGACTAACTGCTGCTCTTCTTTAATCTATTGACCCCACTGTGTTGTCTTGGTTTGTGTTGTCATAACATAGAGCTTTGACCTTGGCTGAGGCCTCCAGTCTAAACATATTGATATTCATAAAAGCACTATCGCTTTATCAATCTGCTAAACAGAGCTCTTATACAGTATAATAAAGCAATAATGAGGAATTTTCTCTTGTTAAAATGTCATTTATGTAATGAATAAAAGATGATGGGTTCAGCTGTCTTTGCTTTGTTCTCAATCAAGACTTTTCTTTTTTTTCCTCATTCTGGCCTGTACACTAACAATGGCGTTACTGGCAGACAATGTCCCGATAATCAGTTGAAATTGCTTCATGTTTCCACTGTATAAACAATCAGTAGGATGTTGTTTTGTTCATTCGTTTCGCCTCTGCCTTTCATTTGTGAACAGTGGCTGCAACAAAAACATTGACAGCTTCTAATCTAAATCTGTGATAGTTCAAAATGTCCTGATTGTGACAGCATAGCAAGGCAAATACATTTGCGACTGTGTTTTTATGTGCGTGTGTTTATCCCCCAGTGTATGTGTAACCCCCTGCTGACTTGTATTTCTCATCTCCATATTCCTTTATGGGAAATGTAAATGGATACATGATTATCTTTACACGGCCCAAGCAGGAAATGGGAGCCTACCCTTAACTGTGACTAAAGAAGAGAGGGAAATGTAATGGTACACATTATAAATGATTTATGGGTGTCGAATATGGCATCTTTTCCTTGATAACCTCTCCTGTGTATTTTACGTGCTCACTTTTCAACTAAGATCCAGCAAGGTCCCAACGGCACAGAGTTCTGTCCCTGTTCCATTCCACACAATAAAAAGCATTATCTCTCTGCCTGTCCACGTTCTGTTTACAGCCGTTTACTCTCACCCGGGTATCTTATGCTAATAAATCCCAGTGAGTGAAAGAGAGGTGATATACTTGATGCTGAATAATTGGCCATTTTGGTTGCAGACTCCCCTGCTTCACATTATAGTGATAATGAAGGCCTGCTGAATATGGTGATCAGTGTGGAGTGTGTGTTGGATGCAGGCCTCCATGTGCATCTGTCATCAACATGCGCGCGTCGCAGCAAGTATGTGTATTGCCGAGGTGTCTCCTGAGTCAGGGATTATTGCTGATAGATTATTTCTTCAGCCCCCTCGTTATCACTGGATCAAACAGACATGTGACCCGCACTTCATCACTCTATTCATCCTCCTCTTAAACTGAGCTCTGGAGACCTGCAGGGAGAGCTGCTGGAACTGAATATATGAGACCATGCGGTGTAATACTGCTGCACTGGGACCCTTATGCATAATTACAAACCCTTGCTAGATCACTGAGTAGTATCTTTCAGTTGAATGGTAAATGTTGTTATTCTGGAAAATGTTTTTTTGAATATGGCAAGGTGATCTTTTTTTTGGCAGTCATGCTGAAATCAGTGTTAATCCATATAGTTGTGGATGACTGATTTTGTCCTAATTTATTGCCTTGTCGTGATCCTTGATACTTTGGCTTTGTACTTAATTTGTATCCCTTTTTTAAACATTAAGCTTTTGATATATTGTTTAAACTATTAGTATTATAGTTATTGCTGATATTTGTAACTCTTAGTTGCTTTTTATGCCAGTAATCTTTTATCATTCCATTTACTCCATCTTTATAGTTATTACACCTGTTTCTGCATTGTTTGTGATTTTTATTCTTTCAATCCTACCCACATTTATGCTCTGTATAGTTTTTATGTCCTTATGCTTCCTGTTTCTGTTTATCAGTCATTCTATACAGAACACGTCTCTCTGTTTTCTCTGATTCCCTCCTTTCCACACAGTAGCGGCCTTTTGCTTCACATGATGTTTGGTTTCTCCCATGGTCCCCTTTGTTTGCCTGCTTGTAAGTCGTACGTCGTTTTTAATAAATTAAAACAAAAATATTCTTGACTGCCTCCTGCATACAGTCAAATTATTCCAATCTAAAAACCATGACAATGCTATAAAAATTTCTCATAATCATGACTTCACACAAGAAAAAGAATAGGTGTAATAAACAAAAAAAAAACGTTTTCTAGACCTTGAAAGTTTTATTGTTTCAAAATTGTTGTTTGGGGCTTTGCTCCATGTATAGACAGATAATAATAATAATAATAAAAAAACTAAAATAAAAACTGCTGCAACTAGGGGCTCATCAACATAGTTCTCACGGAAAAGTAAAACAAAACAAAATAAACTATCAGAAGAGCTGTCCAAGGGTGAAAGCTGACTTGCAGCAAGCATCAGAAGGACCTGTATAAATAGCAGATCGTTTTTCCATGAAAAAGATTCTTATAACCAAAATGGCCATTCAAGGTCTGTGAACAAGACTCAGTGCTTAAGAAAAACACATGCTGAAGTTATAGTTTGCTGCAGATCATTTGGCTAAGCCAATGTACTATAGTCTAGTCCAATAAGACTAAAATGTAAATTTGGTTGTCATGCACCATGTTTGGAAAATAAGTTTTACTGTTTATCACCCAAAAATAACACTGTGCCAACCGTGAAGTTTTATGGTGAAAATCATGGTTAGTTTTCAGCAACCACTGAGCGAGGGCACAGCCACAATTTATCTTTTACATCTAAGTTTTTCTTGATGTTTTTCAACAACCAAAATAGCTTTTCTACCAAGTACTGAATACACTTAAGCAAAGGTATATTCAGCACCAATTTCTTGTGTACTTAAACTTCATTTCTAATAGCCTAATCAGTGTTCGGCTGTTACAAACATCTGTTGTGAATTTCATGTCAACAGCTTTACTTGAAATTTATTTTAATTAAAGGAAAAATGTGTTCATTACTTATATTCTCTGCTGCATTGTGCTGATTGGACCAACAGTGAATATTTGAAAATGCCTGTCCTTTTAAAATGTGATTTTCATCAGTCTCATCCTGCTCTGGCCTCTACTGTCCAGACTCATGTTCCAGCCGCTGTTATTATGTGATATTGTCATCACCTGTCCTCATTACTAGTTGAAGGACAGGCCCTTTGATGCTCATTAGTGAGCGCCTCTGTGTCAGCAGTACAGACTAGTCATTGTGAGGCGGTGGGAGCTGCAGCAATGGGAGCCACTGTGTCAGCCAACCTGTGTATGCCATGACAGCGGTGACACCCAGCCATTGCCGCTTTTGTGAAGAGCCACTAACGAGGTCATCACTGTCCCATAGACAGAGGTCAACCTTACATTTGACCCCCGTCCTTCCCCACGCTGTAATGTCAACAGCTCCTTCCGTCACTTGCCCCGCGGTGCAACGGCGCCACTCTCCCTCGCTGGCTGCTGGTATGCCGAGCTGTCACACGAGTGGGCAGCGTGTGTGGAAATCAAGGTGGGCTGATGTCTTTTAATGAGACAGACGTAGAGCCTCGCTAATGTCCCCGCCTTCGTTAGGCAGGACCCAGCTGCAGCCTGTCAGCCCCCTTGTTATACTCGGCTCTGGTGGGACGGCTCTGCACGGCAACCCGGCTGTCGTTCTTTCAGTCTGTCTATCAGTTGGTCAGCTTCTCTCTTCACCTCCCTTGGTGAACCTCAGTCTCCAGGGTGGGAAACGAGCTCTGCTTGCCTGATGGCACTGCACTGCATGTCAGGGGCTGTTCTCTCTTCTGCTGTTTTCCCTTGTTCATGGAAGAAGTTTGCTAATGATTCTCCAGCAGGGCTTTGGGGCGCTCCACGGCATTTTGTTTCCTGATTAGAATGCAGCGGCGGCCTTTGTCAACAGTGGTGTCAGCCGCTGTAAGGATAAAGCATTGTTACCAGGAGCATAATTAAATCTGTTTCCTGTGAATCTGCCACCTGTGTTGACCAGGTACTCTGGGATACAGAAAGCTGTTTTGTTCTCCCACCACCTGCTAACTATATTGTGTTGCTATTATAATGCATGACTTTAACAAATTTTTTTCTGTGAATCTTGTAATAAATAGAAGACATGCAAGACACATTTTTCACATGTATTATGCATTATTTTTAAAAGTCAATGTTAAAGTTTATTTAATATTAGCTAGATGTTTTGTATGGCTAAGCTTTATACCTATAACTTCAAAAATGTGTAAATGAATATCCACATATTACATATTACATTATCTGTTTTTTCACACAAAATGTTTTTTTAAAACACACCCTGGTTATCTGTCTCATCAGATACACGGTGACATGTGAGAGCTTGCAAACCAGACCATTAAAACAACAGCAATCCTTGGAATATGGACCGGTCAAAAATTAATTGGCCCCATGGTTGTTTGAAAGTGCATGAAATAAAAAAAAACAACAACTCTGTGGAGTGTATCCAGATCTCCCGTATAAAATATGTCAATTTTGTGCGCTCATGCCAGTTGAGCAATAATGACCCCATGGTGCTGTAGTATGGTGTGACAACACAAATGACACTACACTGTGTGCTAATGACATGGGATGTAGTCACTGGGTTAACATGGCAATTAAACAACAGTCTCAGTTTGAGTAGGGCACACATAGAACCTTCACAGACCCCATTGTGTCTTTGTCTTTTGCTCTCTCTTTCTCTTTCTGTCTCTCTCCCTCTCTCTGTAAGACATTTGCATGCTGGAGGCATAATTGGCTGTTCTCATGGTGGCAATGGCATCATTCCTAGAATGAGGACATCTCAATGCACCTCACACATCCTCACTGTCACAGCGCTCGCTGCTGAAAGCCTTCCTGACACAAACACGGCAACACAGAACGCTCCCACAATGGCAGCCATGTCTGCTCCCACTCAAACTACACCCTGTGACAAGAAGGAGCTGAACTAAGCACATTTCTCTTCCCCTCTTGCAGTTTCCAAAGTTCAGGATTACCGTCAGCATACAGGAACTGTGCTGAAGAAATATATTTTTCTTTTTTTTTTGCTCTCTGAGAAACCTATGTGAGAGAGTTTGGAAGGTGACAGCCTCGCTGTAGCAGTTTGCAAGAGGAAACTCATGTTAAGTTTAGGCATGTAGGCACATTTGAACATAGAGTCAAACATAAATGCCACGACTTACAAGCAGTTTTGGGGTATGTTGGACTGAATTTTGAGTTTTGTTCGGCTAGATCGCGACAAACATATGTTACATGTGTGTTTATATGAAAACATGAATGATTTGCCAAGATGTACAATTTGTCCTAATTTTAACCTTAATCTCATTATAACACCACACTTGATAAGAAAGCGTGTTTTTTTTGTTGGATTTTACTGAGAAAATATATTTCTAAAGTGACTGTTAAGACTTAAATACCACACCCAAGGAATCTACAAACACACAAACAGGATACACTTGAAGTAATACGAGCAATGGCAGAGACAGAGAAAATAAAAGTCTATATATAAATAAAAGCACATAAAAGAACTGACACAAAAGCACAAAATCCCAAGAAACGCAATAATTTGCCAATATTCAGAAACCAGACTTATTCTCTCTCAGTTTAAATAAGTGCTGGTTTAGTCCTAACTGATTGGCTGTGAAATGGTTTCCCAGTATTGCACAAGAAGCATCTCTTCACAGCCTTATGAATACAAAACAAATGGAAGGCTTCTATTATAGATGGCTTCAAAACCTTTGATTGTTACAGTGAGCAAAGTTAGGGACATTGTTCGTAAGTAAATGGTAAATGGACTGAACTTATATATCACTTTTCTAGTCTTACTGACCACTCAATGCGCTTCACATTGAAGCCACATTCAACCATTCACTCTCACATTCATACACCGATAGCCAACATGGCTCGGTAGGACGATGTAGAATTTGGGGGTTAAGTGCCTTGCCCAGGGGCACATTGACATGCGACTGGAGGAAGCTGGAATCGAACCTACAACCCTCCGATTGCAAGCCAACTACTCTACCACTGTCGCCCTACAAAAGTAAAAACACTATTAGACTATAAAACAGGCAGATAGAAAAGTAAAATAGGTGTTCCTACGGTGCAACACCATTGGGGATATTGTTACCCCTACTCTTTTTGCTGTGCCCATCTTCTGTAGTGATAATTCTGAAATTTCTCTAACTATAGCTTTTTGTGTAGAAAAGTCAGAACTGTCAATGAGTTCTATGCCTACGTCAGGTGGTTCACTGTCTGCTTTCACACCACTGTGGCCTGTAATTTTAGAAATTTTTTCTTGTTTCTCTATCAGAGCTGTTTAGATTAGTGGGTTTAATAAAGACTTCCGTCTGTTCCCTTGATGCCTATTCTACTAGCTTCTTCAATGCCTTGGCCATCAGGATGTCATGATAGTGTGACTACCTGTTAGAAAATGACAGTAAATTTCTAATTTTGCACAGATTTGGCCTTTTAAAGGTGTGTAGTCTGAAACGTTTGATCAGCTCTAAAACACTATGTTTCAATTTAAGTCTTGTTTTTAATAAATTACATTCTCATTTTTTTTGTCTCACAGCCATTTGTTCTTGATGCATATTGAAGCAATGATTGGAAGCTTTCGAAAATCAAACCAATGAAAAATATGACTTTTTTTCATTTTTCCGGTCTGAAACTTTTGATCAGTACTTGATTTATCTGGATGATTAATTTTTGTATCTACTGCTAAATTTTAATCCCCTTCTTCACTGCTTGCCTATGATGTACCACAAGGCTCTGTTTTGGGGTCTTTATTGTTTATTTTATATCTCCTTCCCCTCCATCATATTTTATTTTATTTTAAAGACATTACCTATCACTGTCATGCTAATGATATGCAGCTTTTCGTCTCTTTAAACATGAGGATCTAGCACAGATTTAGATTTTTATTATGTATATTGATGCATTCATTTTGTCTTCGTGGTATACAATTTATTGTATGAGGTACTCCTTAAAATATGTTTTCCATATCTGCTGACAGTTTCAACCGTACACTGCAGTCTTCCTTAGAGCGTCATTGACTTGTTGATGCTATATCATGTAATGGCTGAGTGGTCAAACTGTGCCCGCAGACCAGCCATCATTCGTTTTAAAAAAGTAAATGATAACTCATATCCTGGAAACACAAAATGAACTTACATGAATCAATACATTATGCAAAGCATGCGAAAAGACTGTGTAAGGCCCTTAGCCAAATCAAGAGATAAAAGATGACGTTAGGTTTAGATTCACCTAAGATTCAACCTTCAATGCCGAGATGGAAACATAAGACCACCTAGTCTTTGATAACATCGTTATGGGTAAGTCACGGAAACCTGCTTCAGATACAACAACGAGCACACCGTCGCAGAAGCGCACTCGTTCCGAGGCTAGCACATCCACCGACTCGCCAGATAGAAGCTACGGCGACATCCTGGACTCAATAGACAAGAAGCTAACCAGCCTGGACGCCCGTCTCGCGCTGGTTGAGGTTCTTCATAAAGAATTTCAGGCTCTGAGGGAATCGCTGGAGTTCAGCCAACAACAAGTAGCTTCACTAGTTACAGAAAACCAAACACTAAAAGAAGACGTTAAAAAACTCACCGAGGGAATGAAGCAGCTGTCTGGAGAAAACAAAAGCTTCAAGGAGTCTATCCTAGACATCCAGGCCCGATCAATGAGGGACAATCTTGTTTTTTCGGGGATACCAGAGCAGCCTGAGGAAGATGCTGAAGTAGCCGTGCGAAAGTTCATTCAACACCAGCTGAAACTGCCAGACGACACGGTTAAAAGCATAACCTTCCATCGGGTTCACCGACTCGGAGGTAAGAAACACAACAACACCCGCCCGCGACCAATTGTTGCAAAATTTGAACATTTTAAACAAAAAGAACAAGTCAAAGGACGCGGGAGAGAGCTACGGGGGACGAATTACAGCGTTAATGATCAGTTTCCGAAAGAAATCCTGGACAGAAGACGCGTGTTATTTCCAATTAGAAAAAAACATATTAGTGAGGGCTGTAGGGCTACGGTTAGTGTGGATAAACTGTATGTTAACGGTCAGCTGTTTAGGGACCCTCAGGTTACTCCTTGGCTTTATTAGTCATATTTAACAGAACCAAGACAGAATTAGCTTTATCAGACAACTATAGTTTAAAAAAAAGCACAGCTCAGCAGGCTGTTTTTGTTTGTTAATGTGGGTAGGGGCAGGGCTGTGCACTTTTTTTTTTTTTCTTTCATTTTTTCTTTTTCACTATTATCTTTCTCACATGTGTACAACCAAATCTCTTTATCACCTTTTTTCCTTTTTCTCTCTCACACACACAGACTTTTATCATGGCATATTCATGTTTTTCCATCATACTTTCATTCTGTACACACCTGTATGGTGCATTATTTGCCTCGCTTTATCTCTGCTTCTGGTTTTTTTTCAATCTGGCAACCCCATGGACAAACCAAAATTACACCTATATTCATCCTTGGCGATAGTACATATCTAAGGTTTATCTTAGCTCTATGAATCCTGTAAAATTTATAACATGGAATATTCGCGGCGCTAGCTGCAGAGATAAAACCATTAAGATTTTCAACCATCTTACAAGACTGAAGGCAGATGTCGTCTTACTACAGGAGACTCATAAATCAAGTTCAACAGCTAATGATTTAAAAACACCAGAGTATCCTAATATATTTTCTTCATGCTATAACTCTAGACAACGAGGAGTAGCAATATTAATAAATAGAAATACTAATTTTAAAGTAATAGACACAGCTACAGATCCAGAAGGTAGATTTATAATATTAAAACTATTTATAAATAACCAAAAGTTATGTATAGTTAGTATATATGGTCCAAATGTTGACGACCCCTCATTCTTTCATACTTTCTTCTCGGTTCTGGCTAATCACATGGATTGCTCACTTGTTCTTGGGGGAGACTTCAACTTTGGACTAAATGAAGAAATAGACAGGCTCAGTACAGCAGGGACTCAGCGCAGATGGCAATCCATAGATATAGTTAAACAGTACATGAGCGATTATGGACTCTGCGATGCATGGCGATCGCTTCATCCCAACGACAGAAAATACACTTTTTACTCAAACGTACATCATTCTTATTCTAGATTGGACTATTTGTTAGTCAGCAGCTCACTGTTGAATGACATTTCAGACACTGAGATACATCCTATAGTGATCAGCGATCACGCTCCTGTTTCTTTAAATTTAGCAAATAAAATTGCAACCCTTCAATATAAAAATTGGAGATTTAATACATCATTACTTAAGGATAAAGAATTTATTAAATATATTGAAAAAGAATGGGCTTCATACATGGAATTTAATGATCTCCCTGGTATGTCGCCATCCACTCTATGGGAAGCAGGGAAAGCTGTGATTAGAGGTAAAATAATTTCATTCTCATCAAATAAAAAGAGAACAGAAAATAAACATGTTCAGGAATTAGAAGAAACTATTAAATCATTAGAACCTTCCCTGGATAAAGAGAGCTTAAGTAAAATAAGGAAAGCAAAATTAGAGTTAAATGAAATTATTAATAAAAGGACGCAGTTCTTAATCCAAAGACTTAGAATAGAAAACTTTGAACATAGTAATAAATCAGGTAGCTTCTTAGCTAATCAGTTAAAAATAAATAAAGAAAAAACAACTATATCTGCAATCAAAGACAAAACTGGGAATATAATATATGACCCTGAAAAAATAAACAACACTTTCAAAGAATTTTATGAGACGTTATACACACCAGAGATAAACCCTTCAAATAATGATATTGTACAATTTCTGGATAAAATAACTCTTCCTAAACTTTCAGACAGTCAAGCAAAGGCCCTGGATTCACCGCTAACAGTGTCTGAACTCCAGGAGGCCCTCCAATCTATGCCTAATAATAAAGCTCCAGGTCCAGATGGATTTCCAGCAGAGTTCTATAAAGAATTCTGGAATATTCTGGCACCAACATTTTACAAAATGTTACAGGAAACAAAGGAAAATGGTCGAATACCACCAAACATGAATTCTGCCTACATCAATCTTCTATTAAAACCAGGAAAAGACCCTATGTCTCCTACCAGTTATCGTCCGATTTCTCTTATCAATGTGGATCTGAAAATAATTTGCAAAGCTCTTGCAAGAAGGATAGAGAAAATAACACCTCTAATAATCCACCCGGATCAAACAGGTTTTATAAAAGGTAGGCTCTCTTCCACAAATTCACGTAGATTAATAGATTTAATAGATTATTCCCACTGTAAAAACGTCCAAACCAATATATTATCTTTAGATGCAGAAAAAGCATTTGATAGAGTTAACTGGAAATTTTTATTTGCAGCCTTAAATAAATTCGGATTCAGTAATTCTTTTGTAAACTGGTTAAAAATATTATACAGCTCACCAACAGCATGTATTAGGACCAATAATCAAACATCATCAAGGTTCTTTCTTCAGAGAGGTACCAGGCAGGGATGTCCACTTTCTCCCTCCCTCTTTGCTATTTTTATTGAACCATTAGCAGCAGCAATCAGGCAAAATAATAATGTTAAAGGTATACAATGCAACAAAATAGAACATAAAATCAGTTTATACGCAGATGATGTACTACTTTTTCTACAGCATTCACAAACTTCCTTGTATCAGGTAATTGAGTTAATAAAATCTTACTCAAGAGTTTCAGACTATTCCATAAATTGGTTAAAATCTACAGTCCTTCCTATCAACTGTTCTTACCAGAGTCCTGTTGCTTTAC